>WOGR01006549.1:0-13008 GCA_015342045.1 Leptinotarsa lineolata
CATAGTTCTTTATGGAACCCAGCTCATCAATAGACACCTCTCTCTGTTTTAATTTAGATATACTTTGGAGTGTTAAAATTGAAGTGGTATCTAGGCTCAAACAATTTCCTCCATCTTGTTTCTATAGCCTTGCCAGAGCCTTGCACACACCAATTAATCCAAAAATCCTTTTTTAGTATTATAAGTCATCTTTTTAATTCTAAGTACTACATTTATTTCTGTACTTATATTAATATGTGGAATTTAAGTTTTCCCATTCTATGAACCAAGTACCGCATTAGCGGTGCTTCGTTGAACCATGAAAGTATGGTTGCATTCAACTTTCAACTGTACCTAAATGAGAAGCTTGAGGTGCCATGCGGCATCGTGGGTTGAAATAAGTCCGCGGTAACCTTTGCCCACTATAATAGGAAACCAAAAAAGAAACTCAATCCAGCGGTGTTATGCGATCCGTGTCGAAGGATGAATTTTCCCCATACTTGTGGAAAATTAATGGACCGCATCTACAAACAAGGAGGAGGACTTTTCGAACGACACCTCTGATTCTCGACGAGAATATTTCAAGGCAACCTACTCAGTGAGGGGGCGTCGGTGGACCTTACGAAGTTCGTAGGACAGGAAAATCGGCATTGAATCAGCGTACCTTACTTACGATAGCCACGAACTGCCACCAACCAGGGATGTTAAATATCTAGTGAGAGATTGCCGAGCAAACAGATCATAGCCATAATTGGCTGTGATGCCAGTGCACATCACTTGACCTGTGGGAACATTGACTTCAATGAAGAAGAAGGTGATCGGTTACTACAGTTTATTATGGCAAACGAGACGATGGTGAGTGAAAGGCTGAATATTGAGTCCTTCATTTATAAGTAACTATGTTGAGAAATAGATGGTGTCTGATGAGGAAAATTGTTCGGATCATCGATACATCAACTTTCATACCTCGATTATATCTTATGAAAACCCCCGGAAAACAAACCGGGAATCAAGGTAGGCATGTTTAGACCGGATGGGTTTTGAAATAAGAGAATCTGCAGAGTCTGGAGTCTGAGATATTCTCAAAGGGACCTCAGGTCTCTATAAATAATCTAATAACAAATACCGGAGAGAGTACACAAAAACAGGAGAAACTAAAAGATCTTTTCCGGGGCACTTTCCCCGGTCAGAAATTACAAATCTTAACCGAAGTCCTGGACAAATTCAGAACTGAGGGCGCCTAAAAGAGTGCCCGAGAGGATTTACTGGTAGCAAATAAAGTGGTAGATATGGAGAAAATGAAAATGAACTTGTTCCAACTTGATGAGTCGCCGGGACCAGGTAGCAATTACCAAATAATTCTGCAAAAAGGGCTGGAACTCAAAAAATTGTATTCAATCCTCAAGGCACGTTTGGTACTGGGATGTATATCAAAAAACATAGAGACAGATTATGTCCACCTTTATTCAGAAACGCAATGAGCTTTTGGGGTTGCAGTGTTTTCCGGAGACTTCGAGTGAAAGAACAAGTCAGACGGCTTCCAAGAATTAGAGAAAAACGCGAGGATATCTTCTGTTAGAAATATGTAGTCATTTTGATTATTAGTTTCAATTTATAGACCTACTTTACAATTACTAATATACACGAAAGAAATTTAAATTTCTCATGTCTGCCCTAACTTGAATCAATAAAAAAATTCTTTGAACTTAGAGAAAATATCAGTCATGAGGCGGATCAGCTTCTGCCAAAGTTTGTAAACTGTTAGTAGGACATCCTTAACAAATCTGAAATATCTTTATTTTTTTGCGGAGAAAATTGATTCAAAATGAAGTAGATTTCACAAAAAACGGTATTTTTTCCTTACAGGAGCAGAATTTCCCTTCGTCGTGGAAAACCGAAAATTTGTGTGATCTTTTATTTGAACGTTTTATTAAAAACTATTGCTTTTGAAGCCATTAATTTACAATTTGATTCATTTATATGGAAATAAGTAGGAGTAGCCGGAGTATATAGAACACCCCCACTCCTACACTTTTGTGGTCATCTAGTCGATCAATCAGAAGCTACCGCGCACACAGCGGGAAATTCAAGTTTCATGAGAGTGTGTGTAAAAGTGAGATTGGCCCGTTTGTCATATAAGTGTGAGAGAAATGGACATATCGCATTGATCCGTTTCAACCATAATAAACGTTTCGTAGCGCAAACAGTTCGGTTGTAAAATAAAGCATTGTTATGGTGGCTTATGAGAGGTTGTCGGTTTTTTAAATTGAGCGTGGGTAGAGAAATTATGAAAACGACGTCGACGGTGATGATTAGGAGGGCCTGACGTTTCAACGTGCGATCCAACATGTCAGAAGTGCAGTAAGAGCTGTTCAAGTTGGGGTGTTAACTTAAAATTAAGCGTGTGTAGAAAAAAAATGAAAGTGACGTCGACGACGATGATTGGGAGGGCCTAACGTTTCAACGTGCGAACAAAATTATATAAATGAAACACCATTTATTAACAATTATTTTGCGTATTTTATTGTAAATGCATCTGGTACATTAACATTATAACAGGTAAATGATTTTTGTATTGTATTAAGTAGTCAATAGGTGTTCCAAGCGATTATGTGCTGAAACACGGCAGGCAGTGCTATACGGTACGTATAAATGTATATGTTCATTTGAATTTATTTTCTCGTCGAAGTTATTTGAGTCATGAAGATCACTGGTAGCAAAATTTTGTCAACCTACATGCGTACGATATACCTTTTTTTCTTTCATTTCAAGAATATTGAGTGCCATGGTCATTAGACCTTATGTTTGTGCATACCGTGTTAATAACTTTATGAGTCACACAAGAAGTAGTATGGCTATTCACGGTACCGTCATGCTTTCTACTTCTCCATCTTCAAACAGGAAATGTGAGAAACTTCTGAACAAAACAACAAAACCAATTCATTTAAAAATAAACTTTACAAAAATGTGTAGAAATTTATTTCAGATACAAACTACAAGAAAAAGTCTATTCGAAACAACTACCTACTTTTTAACATATGGACATTGAATTACATGAAAATCACTTCTTCCCATTCAGTAAGTAAGTCGTTTAAACATTTGTTAAAAAAATTTAATGAAAAGTAAATGTTTCATATGCGAACCAGATACGAAAAAGGTCAATTAGTGATATTCATATTGAGATAACATGCATTTTCTTCATCCATGAAATGTTAGAAGTACAAACTGAATGGAAAAAAGTGATTTTATTCAATGTTCATATGTTTGAAAGTAGTTATTTCGATTGGGTTTTCAGTTTGTATCTGTACATGATCTATACATCTTTGAAAAGAGTTCATCGAACTTAATTGCTTTCATTCTGTCTTCAGGAGTTTGCCACAATGTTTCTATGAAGATGAAGTAGAAAGCCAAAAAACTTTTTTTCCAAAAACAAGTCTATCCTAAAAATGACCAGATTTCAATTCAAAAAGAAAAATATCTGATCGATTGACGATTGAAACCTACGATCATTCTAATTAATCGCTGCTGATGATATAATTGATAATATTATTTTTCCATACCTAAAGGACAGAAAATACATTGAATTAATGGATGAAGCCGTTACTACGTGGTGAGAGATCAATATGAGAAATGAAAATTTTCTATGTTTTTACCACTTTTATTCGTAACTAAAGTTACTGCAGTTTCGTCCTACAAGGACATTTTCAAAGTTTGAAAGTGTCCTTATTGGACAAAACTGCAGTAACTTCAGTTACGAATAAAAGTGGTAGAAAACATAGAAAATTTTCATTTCTCATTTTTCATGACAGAAAATACGTTTTTATAACGTAACTTAATTTAAAAAAGGGAAGTCGCTCACTAAGACGTTTCCTAGTATATATAATTACAAGTACTTCTCCAAAGATTGATGCAAAAGCTAGTTCATAAACCAAAATTTACTCAAAATTCCACAAGATGGGCATCCACACACCATTTTTCACGAAAGTTCTTCAGGGCAGAACTTTTACTTCAAGATTGATTTGTGAAGGAAACGTTTTATGTTTGCGCATGCGTTGATCAGAAACTAATGTTGACGTAATATTTTCTTCAGTGTATAATATTGAATGTAAAGAAAATAAATCGAAATCAGAACTGAAATATTTCGACATGAAATGCTTAAGATACTCTTCCTTTGAACACTTCTATATATAAATTATCATGAAAGTTATTATTATTGTACTGCGCATACATCATCTTCCTCAAGAAGTTTGAATATATTTAAATAACACTTCACTGTGAGATTTTCACTTAACGTGTTCAGTACTAGTGAGTTTAAACGGTTTGAACGACCCAATTAGGGCAGTCTCAAAAAATGGAATGGAAAGTAAAAGTTTGGTGTGTGAACCAGCCATAAAAAATAGGGAGATTAGTGATAACAGAGAACATTTTTTTCAATCTATTGGAGGAGAATGTCAAATATACTTCTTGAATCGTGTCATTTTCATTTAGGTGGGGAGAGTTTCTTATGATTTTTTCATCATTTTTGTTTGGGTTCCTTCCGCAGCCTGAAAAATATAAAATTTGTAATGGAGACGGAGGCATATTTCAGCATCCGAAACGTTTACACTATAATGTATGAAATAAGGTATATGTGCTCTATACATTTTTCGATTTGAATTTCTAGATTTCTTTCATTGACATCTGAAAGAATTCGACGACATTATTTTGTTTGGTTTTTCAACATGTTACCAAATTCCATTACAGATATAAAATATATTTTCATCAAATGACTGATTAAAAGTGAAAAAAAAAATTAACACAAAGAGGAATTTATAACCTTTGAAAAATGTAACACAATGTTCAATGTACCGTTTCATATTGTAACTCCCCGTAAAGCTAATTTAAACTATAGAAAGCATGTAAAATTCTCCTTTCATGACTAGTTCATTTTTTTTTAAATCAATATATTATCAATTAACATGAATACGACCTCAAAATTGGATTACATCGGAAACCTGAGAGGTAAAAAGTCAGATGAATTAGGAAAAAGATCCCCATTTGAGAGCTCATTCTAAACATATTCCTAAACTTTTGTTTCAAAATAAATTAATTGAAACATCCAGGAAAACATTAATTGTTTTGAAACATCAATGGACAATGAAACATTTGTTGACAAACCTGAGAGGGGTCAAATATTCAAGTTGTCTTGTGCGAGTGAGGGCAACGAAAGATTACATATACCTCATCATTTTCTGCATGCGGAATAAATGCATAAAGTAATGAAAATGAAACGACGTTACCCACGTCAACCTTAATATTTTGCTTTCATTTATGAAAATCACTGAGAAGTAATTGTATAAAATTCATCAGCACTCTATTAATAATTCTGTGAAAACATATCTTATATTTCATTTTCTGGCAATTTGAATATTCCAGTATGCGGAATTTTAGACAGAGCCATTCTAAGTTTGAGGCTGAAATTAATAATTACGAAATAAAATTTATATACTGTGAGATATGGAATGCCCACTATTTTTGTAGTACAAATGAAATAAATTCGTATAAACTTTTTAATTAATAGCATGTAAACAATGAAAATTGTCAAATGACAGTAAGTCCGTACCTCACCGGGACGCCAAGGCGACGTAACCAACGACGTCGCCATGACTACTCCTGGCAACTGTGGGTCGCCAATTACGTCGTCAAGGACGCAGCCAGCCACCACTTCAGTTGCTTTCGGTACATAGACATAAATGGACGTGGAAGAAATCGCACTGTTAAATTATCGCAAAAATATTAAGCAGAGGAAGAAGAAGGAAAAAATATTGGCACATCCTTTTATATCAAATCTTGGTTGTTCATTTCTTCTTTCTCTTGAAAATATTCACTAATTCATCCCAACATTCAATTTTTAAGTTGCGATACGAGTAATCTTTTGATGCACTGCTCCACAAACATGGCCAATTTTCGTTCTCTATAATGAATCTTTCCGTATCAAAACTCATTTTGCTCCCAAGCTCTCCACGTGGCTTCTAAGTTGGCGACTAAATGAGTGACGGTAGACGGTACATAAGACTGCCCTTTAATTGCTGGCGTCGCCGCCAGGTAGCCCCCAATTCGGGCCCGTTGCCAAGTGAGGTACCCGCCATTCATTTTAAAAGAGTAAATTGGAAGCGTTGCTGGCTACGTCGCCATGGCTTCCCGTAGAGGTGCGGCCCTAATACGTCATCAATTGCTGAATTTGGACTCCGTCACACGTTTGTATTGCTTTCTCTCGTAAGATGTACTACTCATACTAATTAAATGTAAACATTGACTATTTTGTCATCATGTTTCAACTTGTAGGAGAAAATTATACTCCATAAGAGTATGTGTTTGATCACTAATATTATTGACGACGCATGTGTAATATTTCATTGCCTCAAATGTATTAGTACAAACATCGTTTTTCAACGAAAAACGACCCAGTAGTATGAATAAGAGGGATGACCCGCAAACGTTACCAGCAACATGGAGATCCATCGAATCACTCCACGAAATCAAACAGACCGCATAACACCAAGAGCAAAACTCAGCCCCTGATAATTCAGTAATAATGACAAACGTAGGTAGGCCAGCGCAGGTAATGAGACCAACTCACGTAGGGGAAATACCTCTGAGGAAAGGTGCCTGCCACACCTTTAAGAAAGAGAGTTCCAGAGAATCAGTCTGGGTCCAAAATTCAGACACCACCAGAGGATGGCAAATGAGCCTGGCCGAATCATCGTGAAAATCATCCATGTGAGGATCAAGAACACAGAACACAGAATGAAACCCATGTGCCATGTAAGATTAAAAGTGTGTTTTTCGCGACCTCTACAAAGAAAGTGAGGCGATCAAAGAAGTTTAAGATACAATATTCTAACAAAATTTAACTCAAAGTAAGCTGAGGTAGAAATTGAAATATATACATATACTTTGTATTATACATGCTAATAGTGATCAGAAACACTACGGTCGTCGATTCTGAATGCTTCTTTGAATATATCTAAATCATTATCTATATCTATCTCAGTATTTTGAGCAAATTTTACGTCTTTTGGTTTATCGACAGACCATTACTAATGCCTGGGTAACATGTTTTGAAGATCTACTAGATGAATTCAAAATAAGCTTGAGAAATTATCCATGTCAAAAAGTTTTATTATCAGTTTTTGAAACCGTTTGAATAATATGATACCATAAAAAGATATATCAAGCACTTACAGTAAGTAACCTATTAACAACCAACCCTTTCTATAACAAGCTTTAAGTGTAAAATTGTTAGGTAAAATAAAGTTATATTAGTGAAGTATATTAAAGTCATATTTTTACCGGAATGTCTTTTGTAACAGCAAAGCAAAACTTGGACTCACCAAGAATGAGGCTTTCTCATAATTTTGATGAGAGATCTTTGTATTAAATTTCAATTCACCCTTTACTACAAATTTTCGGGTATACACCAAAGCTTGTTAAAAAATTGGATTGTCTTGATACTGATATTGACTCGAGGTCTGCGAAAATCACTTAGGTCAAAAAGTAGTTAGTAATAACAGTATAACACTGCCTAGTCTCATTCACTCTACTCTAATCTAAACATACGACAGTGTAAATATTTTAACTGATGTGGCAGCAGTTCGAACTACAAGCACTGAGCTCCGCTAAAGGTAAATTTTCCAGTCCTGTTATGTTTTCACTGCTTTCTCTATATAGCAATTACTCTATCATCGGTTCTTTATGAAAATTAATAGACTCTGGTTTGTTCAACCCCGAACTCGAAAAAATATCAGTCCACTAGTACGGAGAACAACATGCTTATATTTTACCAAGTTGACATGACTGGAAAATCAACGAAGACCAAAAAAGGCGAAGCCAATATTGGTTCAGATGTAGGTGCTTTGAGCAACATACTAAAAATACTGACGGATAGGAGTTAAGCTTCGAGAAGGCGGGTATGCAAAGGTCCTTCTTGCAGGGGCCTCACCGAAACTTTCGTGGAAATCAACTTCCACCTGGACACGACCATCATAACTAAGCAGAAACATTATATCGCAAATAACAGAAATGAAATGAGACTTCCGTACCAAAAAGGCAGAGATGGAAACCTTCGCTACTTCTTGAAGAAGCAATTCTGCATCCAACCCTAACTGTATGTGATAGTCCTTCTTGTATTTGTACCACCACTGCGTCCTCGTTCTTGTATTTGCACCACCAGACTGCCATAGTATCTTAATAAATACAAGCTGAGGACCAAAATGCATAACATGCCGCTTACCTATCATTTCAAATACAGAATGATGGTGATTCCAATACTTTTTTTACAGATACAGTGGCTGAGTAACCCACAATCATTCACACAATGAGGTTTGGCCATGAGAGAATACAGTATATTATTTCCGTAACCATCGACGACCCTGCGACAGGGTATTTTGCTGCTGCAACATTGAATATGTGGTACGGGCGTTTGACGAAAAGCAGGTATTGCTTGCTCTGTGCCCCGAGGTGAATGCTTCGAAAGCTACCGTATTATTGACGTCGTTAACGACAACGATGTACATGAAGCTGACCTACAATTATTTTCATTCTTTTCACATTTTTTCAAATAAAAATCAATTTTTTAGACTTTTCTCCATTTCGCTCCTTCCATATCTCCTTAAGTATTGATACTTAAGGAGATAGTTAATTGATAATGCCGACATTTTTTTCGCTAGATGTCGGAGTTTGAGAGTTACTTGCGAGAAATTTATAAAAAGAAGGCGACTCCCCCTGAAGTTCCATTCCCAACCTTCAGTACTTTCAGTATGTTGCTCATGGCACCACTTTCTACATTTGAACCAATTTTAAATTCAACAAGTGACTCTTTAAGTGATTTGACATTCGTTGACTTGACAAATGTGCTCATGGGAAGGTGGATGCTTGTGTTCGAGCTCGGCTCTACAATCTAAAAATGTCTTCGATGTCGCGAGTTTTTACGAGCGTCATTCTTGAACGCATCAAAATGGTGATGGGGGTAGCTTGGTCGGAACCCTCGGGCTATTTTTTTCAGTTGGTTCAGTGGAGGTCTAATCTTTGAACCGCATTCACTTAGAAAATAAGTCATTGTTCAATATAAAATTGGGTGGATGAAGGGAGTTTAGCGAAAAAATGGATTTTTTTTTGAGTTTTGCTTCTTTGAGTTTCGAAATCATTTGAACGAGTTCAAGAATTAGATCTCTTGACAGAGATCACGTACTCATTCGATCTACTTAATTGTCCAAAATATATAGATGATTTCAATTTAACCTCGAACTGTAACAAGATAAGAACAGCAGAAAAGTTGTAGAATTTTAGCAGAAGCAGAATAATTGTTAATCAACTTGAAAGTAATTCATCTCTGGGCGACAATTTTTGATAATTTCTTCAGGTAACTTAGTACATAATGAAGTTGGTTAAATCACGTTCCGGTTAAATCCCTCAGTGCCCTCAGTTGAAATGTTATATTATGTGGTTTCATCCATACAATACATACATGATATGATTTCTGGGTTCTCATCGATTATAGATTATTCCAATTTTAGAGCGTTCGATGTTCTTTTTGATTGATAGTCTGCTACTAAGTGACAATTGGAGTTACCTCATACAATTTGGACAATTTTGTAGGAACAAGTGATACATCAATTCTATTATTGGCATTAGATAATCTAGACGCTTTTTCTCAACGATGAACGATATCGTCTATACAGTGTTTCCGTGTGCACACGGTTTTCATTCGATTGTCACTCGACGATACTAATAACAAATGAAAGTTAACTAATTTGGGTACACCCGCGACCGATACGAGTGTTTAACATCACCAGACGTCATCGATAACTTCACATAATTTTCAAAAGGTTCAAAGCGAATTGGCCTGGTTATAAAATAAAAATAATGGTGGTTTTCGAGTTTATAGCAACTCAATTTTCGAAGAAACATATGAAACCCTAATTACATTTTGACCCCTTTGAAAATTCACAGATATTCTCGATTTCGAAAGCTACAATTCACTTATTAGTCACCACACTTGAGTCACTTTTTAAACGTCCTCGTAGGCCATTTTGTGGAAGCCACATGATTTTTCAGCCAGGGATTGGAAGTTTTTATTTACCGCGATATATTTCTATTATTTTGTCCTGATCCACGTACTCAAAGATATGAGGAGCATCCATCAGAATACCGATGGTACCAGCAGTAGTTACAATAAAAAACACGTACAGCTGGAGCCTATCGATCACCATTGCCACGTACTTCCAATCTTCACGGGTCTGGAAAAAAATTGTAATTTAAACAAATTATTTCGACATCACTGCTGAAAGAAAACTTTCTTTTGATAAAAAGCATTGAGAATTGAATCAAATATGAAATTATTAGCAAGTTATCATGAGTTCAAGTAACTTCTAGAATACTTTATATTAATATACATTATCATTCGATAATTTACAAAGAGAATGAGTTTTACAGGGTTTCTATCAAAATATTCGGCTACGTTTACAACAGTACTGTCTCACCTGTATGTATAAGTCTTCGTTGCGCAAGTGTTCTGCAATGAATTCTACTGCCTCCGTAGCTTTGGATGCTTCCGGTGATAATAAAATGGAATCCGAACTTTCACTTTCTCTCCTACAACTATCACCGGCAGCTCCTACCCCTAAATCGGAGTTAGGTTTTCTGTTGATTTTACAGTTGGGGTGATGGTGTAAATCCGAAAGTTCCATCACTTCTACTTTACTTTGGGATTCGATGGAACTGAAAATTATGCTTATTATGAAATATGAATAATATTTGAAGGTGTGTATCCGGTTTTGACTGTATCAATTATTCCGTAACGTAACCGCACAAGGTACGGAACAACATCCCATGCAACAAAATGAGCGATTCATATATTATACTCGTACCGACTTGTCCTACGTAACGTAAGAGTCCTCCGATGGAGAGTCAAAATTAGGTGGGTATTTCGGAATTTGAGATACCCAGCCATATACTCGAATAGATTTGTTTCCTAGTTTCCGACTCTCAACAGTTTGTTCCTTATGTCCACCATGAATCCGTAGGGGGACATGATGTCTAGCACTAAATTCGTCGACGAAGTTGGTCACTAAAATCTTGGGTTCCATTTTGCAATTTCCAAGCTTAGGTCTCACTTCATCTTCTCCATAGATCGTCAATCTATCTTCAGTGGCTGTTTCCAGAACAGGTACTACTGATCACCTTTTCAAACTGCTTCTGTTGGAAATTTCAGCTCTCAATACTGACCTCGTTGCTCCAGTATCATGGTAAAAAGGCACTGGTGATTATTCAGAAATCCATCGACAACTAAGCTGTTACTGTTGCGTCCTATCGTGGAAATCGAATACCTGAGGGCTTGGGATGTAGCAGTCAATGTACCTATTTTAACGCTGGCTGAATTTAGTTTTTCCAAACCCTGACGCTCCGATTCGGGTGATGTCGAACTCCAGTGTCTTCTTTCGTTTGATGTTGAACGAGATCGACAGTCCCGCCTCAAATGTCCTCTGACGCAGTTATAACATTTAGGCCGTCCTCTTACCTTGGGCGCAGTACCATTCAGTAAACATTTCTTTAGAAGTTCCTCCAGACCTACCATGAGTCGATCTGTTCTTTCGTCTTCCTTTTCATAGATGGCCCTCACTAGCACTTTTCGTTGTTGTCGCGAAGCATTTTTGGCAGCTTCAAATTCTAGGGCATAAATGATGGCTTCATTCAATTTTTTCCTCAGCGACTCCTGCAGCTCTGTGTCACGAACACCGCCGATGGAACTATGAACACTAATTCAGTGGGTGAAGTTATCAGGTGCTTCTAGATAGGCAAGTCTCACCAATCTTTCGACTTCAGCCCCAAACTCCTGCAGACTCTTTGATGGACCTTGAGTTCACATTCAGTTGAGCTTGGTAGACATGTTGTAGGTGCTCACTACCATAGGTCTCATAATCCTGCTTGTTCACTGGGATATTTTGCAAGATTTCGGAGGCCTCGTAGTGCCAGTGTAAAAGCTGTTGCTTTCTCTTCATTTTTCCACCTATTATTTTCCGTGGTCGCCTTAAATTTTCTGCGAAATATTGACCATGAAGATTCGCCATCGAAGATTGGAGCTTTAATAAAACTACTGCTAGAAGGGAGAAAAGATGTCGTTTCCGATTTGCATTTTTCAACAGCAGTCCTCTTCGGCTCCGGTAATTCTTTTGGAAGTTGCCGAAAAACCTCTTCAAACTTTTTGTAGACTCTTTCAAGCTTTCTTTCAAGCTCCTCTTCAAAATTTTTTTCGACCTCCTCAAGCTTCTCGTCGACTGCTTTTTCCAATCGCATTGTTTTCTTCTTGTATATTCACCAGCAAGCCTCTGTTTTTTTTCCTTTTTTTCCCGAATATTCACCAGCAAGTCTCTATCTTTTTCATGTTTTTCCTGAATACATAGTAGTAATTAACGACCTTCCTTTCGGCGTTATTGTTCTTCCTCTCTTCTGCGATTTTCATTCTCCGCCAGGCCCGTTTGCAAAGCCTTGAACATTTTCTCAAGCTTTTCCAACTCGTCGTAATCGACACTCTTTGTTTTCACCATAAAATAGAAAATTTTCAGTTACTTATTTCACTTCCGATACCAAATGTTACGTTTTTACCCGTGGGTTTATCAATAATTGACTACACTGAACAATAATTAAACTCAATTTTATTTCATTTTCAACATAACAAAACACTTCCACTCCAACTATTATTCAAATGTCTATCGCTTTATTAGATCGCTCCGCGTACCGCACTGTCACTCCAACTTGACTGTCTCGATACACGAGTGGATGGCGCTTATATTTGGCAATCGAAGGAAGTTGAAAATTCTTCGAAAATCCATCGAAGCCGGTGGTATATTCGCCGGGAATTCCATCGAAATGGTGCGAACAGCCGCGAAATGTCGGTCGAATTGAGTGCGCTCTTAGCCACGTCACAATTGGTTTATCGCAACCAATGGCGGCCGGGGCGTTATATTCTTCAGATCATGATTTACAACAGTA
>WOGR01006550.1:0-13007 GCA_015342045.1 Leptinotarsa lineolata
GGACGAGGCCATTAGGTTCATGGTCACCAGGGGCTGCCCTCGAGGTGGGGGTACTATCTCCCCTTCTGTGGTCGCTTCTGTTGGATAGTCTGCTTAATGCCCTCGTTGGAAGAGAAGAAGATCTGCAAGCTTATGCAAATGACCTTGTCATTTTGCAAGGTCAACGTCAGGAAGGTTAGCTTGTGATATTCTCAAAGTGCGATAGACGTGGTTCACAGTTGATGCCAGAGGGAGCGGATGTCTGTTAACTCCAGCAGAACTGTGATAATCCCCTTCACCAGGAGGAGAAAATTGGACGATTTAACGCCACTTTTCCTCAATGGTGAAGTCATTCCATTTGGAACGGAGGTGAAATATCTTGGCATTGTCCTCGATAAAAAACTCACCTGGAATGCTCACTTGGAGAAAGTTTTACACAAATCCATACTGTCCCTATGGACATGTCGAATAAATTGTGGTGAAATTTGGGGTTTAGGTTCCAAATAAATCCATCGGATATATGTCAGAATTGTCAGACCGATGATCACTTATGGAGCAATTGCCTGGTGGCCGAAAACTTTACAGAAAACGGCCTAGGCGAAGCTCTCTAGCTTACAGAGACAGGCTTGTCTGGCCATCTGAGATGCCATCAGTTCCACACCGTTAGCGGCCATAGAGATCCTTCTAGAACTACTTCCTCTCCACATTTTCCTGGAGAGAGGCTGGATGAACTGCATATAAACTTGTGCACATCCAATTATACAAAGCAATCTGATGCAGAGTTCACTAGAGTTCTGGCTGACACTAGAAGTCATGGCATTCTGAGAATGACCTCTGATTTTATGCCTTCAACAACTGTCAATTACGAACTACCTTAAAAAGTACTTTTCCCGAATAGTGAGGACTGGATCCTCCGGGAGAAGGAAATATTGAGAGCAGATAGTTGTTAGATTACAGATGGATCAAAAACACCTTCAGGCTCTGGTGCAGGCGTTTTCAATTGCAGACCCAGGACAGAGATATCAACCTACCTAGAGACCTATGCGACTGTATTCCAAGCGGAAATCTTTACTATTGAATTGTGTGTGGAGAGATTGGTAGAATCCAACCTCACACACTAGTCAATAAAAATTTTCTCGGACAGTCAAACGGCGTTGGAAGCTCTTAACTCCTACCGAGCAACGTCTAAATTGGTAGCAAATTTCTAAAAACGACTCTCCTCAAAAGGGAGACTCAACAAGTTGTCTCTGGTCTGGATTTCTGGCCACACGGACCTTAAAGCAACGAGGCTGCTGACTCCCTTGCGAAGTAGGGTGCTGCAAGTAGCTTCATTGGATCAGAACCTGTCATTGGCATTGCTTTAGGCTTTGCCAAACAAACTTCCAACACCTGAATGGCAAGACGTTTCAAAGACTTCGCGCAAAATATTCCAGGATTGGCTCACTCCAAGGCGTTCATTCAGTTTGGTAGAACCACACTCTTGCCATCTGACCTGAAAGATCACACACCATACAAATTAATCGGCTTCGTCAAGCAGCTGGGTTCATTTGGCCTTGTGGATTGTTGTGGAGGGTCGAATAGACCTAGTCACCTCTGACCTAACCTAACTTAACCACACAGGTCATAATCGACAGTGTACTCGAAATAGAAAGTTTCACACTGGAATTTATGTAAGTGAGTTTTTGAATTTGAATAAGCACTGATCATATGAGAAACAATATGTTTTGTGCGAAAGCAACAAGCTTCACGTTTACAGACTAGCAAAACTCCACGAAGCAAGGCACATGCTTCCACGAACTATATTCAGGTGTCATACACCTTTAAACTGAACGCTAATCTGTTTCCGATACTTTCTCACATACACAACAATTGATTTATAGTTTCAAAGACACACAAACTACTACGACTTTCGTCAAGACTACATTACTGTTTCAACACTATCTAATTTAGAACTGCAACACGAAATGTAAAATTAGATGCACCATTTTAAATTGTACACGCAGCGCGGAGTCTGTGTAGTTTGGATGAAAGTTCGAGCTTTCAAGACAAAATGAATTGTATTTACTTTTATTTGGAACTTTCATGAAGTTTAACTATTTGAGCTCGGTATACGCGTTTAAGCAATCCAAGCCAGGTAGAGAAGAAAGATCGGTTTCTCAAAGAGAATTGTATATGAGTAATGGACAACAGACGGCATCATAGAACATCATAATATTTCAATGATGAAAAATTCGACCAATATGTTGAATGAAAATTTCAGTGCTCTTTCCATTATGGAAACCGGTATAGTGAAAGGCAGAAAAGCTTGAAATAGTTGATTCACAAGGAATTTTAATTCCAGTTTAAACATGAAAAAAACTGTTGAACATGGTATATACATTTTCGTGAGGCGTTTTCATTGATGTATGTGATTCCTATACGATCAAAAGATATATGATTTCATTATATATCATTGTTGGAGAAGTAGCAAGGTAAAAGGTTTTGTTTTCCAAAAATCAATCTCTTCTGAAAATGTTAATGTTTTTCAATCGTACAAAATAGTTCATTTCCATAATCGGTAACAACTCAACACTTATGTATGTAGCCCTTTTGACATTACACATATTTTTGGCTCATGTTGTGTATATATCTATAGTTCATATCAATTTATAAAATAGTCTATTGAGCACATATTTTGAACACATGATATTCAATCCACAGAAAAAATATACTCCTTGGTTTAATTTTTAACAGTTTTCTCTTAGTGGCGATATATCATTATTATTATTTTATCATCATTAAATGTGTTTTCACTACATTCACTTGTTATTGATGAATTGTCAGTCATCAATTTGTTTCATGCATTTGGACCTCAGTGTTATCTTCATTTTTTTGGCTATTTCTGATATTTTTTCAACAAGATTTGACAGTTCGTTGGATGGTGGTGTAATTTGTTGTCTTTTATATTTTTTTACCCTCTTCGAATTCATATCTTCACAATGTATTCATATTCCGAAAAGTAAATATCGTTTAAGGAAAGTTGATGCCCTAATTTTGAAGTCAAATTTCATAAAATACAAAGTTTAAATTGGCAGTTTGATAATATGACTCGTTTGGGTTCCAACTTGAATATATAGTAATAAGGATTTGATATTCTTGAAGTTATTAGTACATTACTTATAATCATTGTTATTTTTGATGAAACAGGATAATAAAATGAGTTTTAGTATAAAGGCGTAGCAACAGCTTTTATTATTATCACAATCATAATTATTTTCCTCAGAAACGTTTATGATCGCTCCTCTTCATTTTAGTGGAATTTTCATGAAATATTTCAGAAAAAACTTCACGGGTGTCTTAAAAATATAAGTGAAAGTAAGTCGATAATATTTGACAAAATGGCAGCGAAATTTTTTTAATTCAAGTTAAAAATTGTACTACCTACGACGTGGACAGTGGAGACATCATTATCATGATCTAACTCTCCTCTCAGACAGGAGCTGGAAGCTCTTTCAAAGAAATGTTAATGACTCCGTTTACTATCACAATCATGAAATTATGTTTCTCTGTTTGAGTGAGATAAGCGAGAGCTAATTTGCCACTTCAGTAATCATCAATGGAAACACCACTATTGAATAATAATCGTTTCAAGGATTTCATATATCAAACTATGGCAAATTTCTAACAATACCCTATTAGACAAATAGGTCAGGAATGGTTTTCTTTACAGCTAGAAATATCTATTGGAGTGAGCATATTCTAATTTTCAATGTAGACGCTCAATCTCGATAGCATAAAGAAGATTCCATAATGTAGATGAATCCATTAAGAAATGGAAAACAACACTTGTCGTTATCTCCTAATTGGCACAATTCCACTTTTGTCAAGTTGACAGATTGTAAAAACATTCAAACGTTTGGTTGATACAATGGAGTCTGTACTATTGTGCGATGGGAAAGAGGTTCGAACTAAATGTTGACATAATCTGAATATTGAAATCAGAGTTTTCTGGTCATATCTTGCAGTGTAAAAAATTTGGGAATCATACTTGAATCTCTCTTTGAATTCCACTTCAAATTAGCTACAGATGATCCTTCTGTTACATTAAGTTGATAAACGAAAACATTTAGAACCTACTATGTAGGTGAGTTGAGAGTGATGAATGTTCCGAGATTCCATTACGAGATATTTATTTCCTCATGCGGATGTATTTTTCTTTAATACAGCCTTTAGACTTATTTTGATTTCTCTTGGAGTATTGCTGTATGGGATGTTTCTTTTGCGCTTTTGGGGGATTTGTTTAGGAGATGGAGCTGTTAATATTCAACAACTCTTTCTTTCACACGAAGGTTTCTTGGATACAGTTGGAGTCTGTCGAGTCCCAGGCACACCGTTGTTTGGGTAGGATCTTTCCAACACTATTGAGAACTTATACCTAGAAACGGGTCGGTAGATGATCCACTCTGTTGGATAAACGAAGAGCATCTGCAAAACCATCTTCTGTGAGGTATCTTGCGTGAATATCTGTCGAATAATAATTTGACAGCGTTGAAATAGTTGTGTTCCTGCAAATATTTACTAAAACCTACTCAATAAGTACGCTGGGAGAGATAAATGTTTCGAAAATTCATTTCGAAATATTTATGTTTTTATATGTATTACTCCCTGCCTCTCAAACTTCTCCACAGTATTTTTTTCTTATTCTATTGTTGTGATATATTTCATTTCCCTTCATTAATCTGATATTGCACTTTCTATAGCTGGTAGGCATATTATAATTGTAAATGTGGTTTCATTTTGAAGTACCGCACTAGTTTTTCTTGGCCTTTTCCACAAAGTTCATTGAATCAGAACATTTGTTTTTTTTCTGTTTCATGACTCTGTCCATTGATAGTAATACAAATGATAGAAGCTGGTTCCACCCGGCATTGCTCGGAGGGATACCATTGCAACGGTTTAGGCAGCTTGAAGTTGCCTTCGAGCTAACGTTTCGTTGCTGTGCCGACTGAGAAAATGAAATAAACTTTCATGACAGCGCTCCTAGGGGCAAAATACTCCGGAGGTAAAATAGCTCCTCAATCGGATCTCCGGGTGGGAGCTGATTCGAGGGCATCATCCTGCAGAAGTTATTCGAAAACCACTATTTTTGACATTCAGCAGGGTCCTTCCAACATCAGTCCACAGGGAAATAGCATGGTAACTGCAATTGCTAAAAGGCCCACTAGCAACTTTAAAGTCGATCTCTGCAACATCAGAGGACTCAACTCAAATATAAACTAAGTGCACCAACATGTGCAAATGAATAGTCCTCATATTCTTGCACTCACAGAAATCAAAGTAAGTGCTTCAACAAACCTCGTCAATTTTCTATATCATGGCTTTGATCTCCACTCCCGATTTGGATGAAACTTCAGATAATGCCTTTTTATCCTACGCGATTTCTCCTGTTAACAAAAGAAAATGCTTGAAAACCAAAACTTTTATATTATGTGGTTTGGAATAATATTACAGAAAATCACTGAATCACTAACCTGCGTATATCGACTACCAAGCGAGACACAGTATGAAGAATTATTATCTTCATTGCAAACACCATTGACTTTCTGCGAATCAATCACCTCAGTGCCGACATTTCCATACTCGGTGATTACAATGTCCACAATATCGAAGGGCTCAAATTTTCAAATATCAAGCAGCGGACTTACTCAGATTATAAATGAGTTAACCAGGATTCCTGACCGTGTCGGAGAATATGCTAGTCTTCTTGAGCTGTACCTAACAATCAATCCAGAAATTTAACAGTCACCGTAAGGTTTCCGTTGGGATCTTCTGATCACAAACTCATTTCATTGTTGAGTGAATTATCGATGAATGTTGGGGTGCCATTGAAGTCAACGAAACGAACTTGTAACAGCAACAAAGATTCGAGTAAGGTGTCGCCTCCCAAAATCGCGCCTACTGGCAGTGGCGCAAAAATCCCAGTACTAAAAACCGAACTAGGTTTGTTAATACTCGCAACAGCTGCAAACTTGGACTAGATGAAAGTAAAGAACTTTACAATTAGAGAATTAGGGGTAAACTGCTTGCCAATCCCAACTGGTCTAGATCCTTCTAGTCGGTAGCTGAAGCTGTTAATCAAAACTACACAAAATCCACAATTCCATAACTAATACAAGCGAATGGTTCGATTGCAACAACAGCCATAGGAAAAGTAAATCTACTAGATGAACAATTTGCGTCCCACTACACAATCAATTTTCTGGGAAAGGCACCACCCACTTTTCCCACTCTTGAATCCGCAATGCCTGAAATTACTTTTCGATAGCATCTAGTCAGGCGAATTTTGAAACAGTTTATCAACAAGGGGTCTGGTCCTGATGAAGTGTCCGTTTTCGTACTTCTTGTTGGAAGATTGCTCGCGTTCAGCCTATCCCCAAAAAGGGCAAGAAAATTCTTCCAAATAATTATAGACCAGTCGCTTTGCTCTCAGTGATATCAGTGAGAAAGCCGCAAACCCCCATATACTAGAATATTTGGAAGGCTCTTGAGCTACCATCAATATGTCTTTCGGAAAGAAATATCAACTGGCGACCTTCTATCGTATGTCGCCCATATTTGGAATAACGCAATCGAGAAACATGGAGAGTCAAGAGCTGTTGCGTTTGATATTTCAAAGGCCTTCGACCGTCTTTGGCATGCCGGTTTGCTGGTCAAATTTTGATATTATGGCTTGTCGAATTATTTTTGTGTATGCCTCTTCAGCTTCCTGAAAGAACGCTACCTGTAAGTTGCTGTCGATAGATATCTCTTGAATACTTTCACCATAAATGCTGGTGTTTTTCAGGGAACTATATTGTCTCCAACCCTCTTTTCGTTGTATATCAACGACTTAATGGAAAAAACAATAATCCAATATATTGCTCTGCTGACGACAGCACACTTGTCCTCATCATTCCATTCGGATTCCAGGACATCGGTTGCGGATGCACATCTTCACCGGCAGCAGAGGGTTGCATATATTGATGAAAATCCAGAGGTTATTTCTAATTGGTGTGAAAGATACCAGGTTCAACTCAATGCCTCGAAAACCCACGGTTTTTTTCAAAAAGATGAATGCCAGGACAGACAATTCCGCTTTCTGTTTTGATACGTTCGTTGAGAGTTGAAAGGGACACCAATATGCCTTGGCATAATCATGTCGCTGGAATTGCAAAGTCTGCTTCTCAAAAGCTTGAAACACTGTTTTGAACCAGAAAACTATACACATTTCAGCAACTCTTGATGTTTCATAAAGCTCCGATCAGACCTTCTTTGAAGGATTGTCCTCATGTATGGAGCCCCGCCCCTAAGCATACACTGAAGCTGCTGGATTACATTCAGAAAAGAGCTATCCGCCTGATTGGAGACACAAACATCACTTGCAGTCTGATAGTCTTGATAGTCTGGAACATCAAAGAAAGGCTGAAGATTTGTCTCTCTTCTATAGATACTTTCACAGGAGGTGTTCAAGTGACTTGGTAAATTTGATACCACCCAGAGCAGTGTACATATCAGAAGTAAGCGACGGACTTCGCTTGCTCATCGTTTTGAGGTTCAACTCAGTACACGTCGAACTCAACTATTTAAGAACTCTTTTATTTAGAGAACTGCGTTTATGTGAAATAAACTTTCCGAGAACGTTTTTAGAAATGAATTCATTCTTCAGCGAATCAAATTCAACTTGAATCGTTACTTTTGCACATTCACCGCTCTCAGAGCGCTTCAAGGATTTTCCTGTGTTCGTGTTTTGTCCTCGAAAAATATATATATTGATCACTGTATATTAATCTGTTACATAAATGAAATCGTTCATTATAAAAATTATTCCTGATACAGTAACCACATCAGGATTTATATAATTTTATTCTACATAAACATTTTATCAACTGACCACTCATCAATGAGTCTGTGAATCATGTACACAAAAAAGACGAACAAATCAAGAGTGGTGTTTCCTTCTGCATTTATCCGACCACTCTTTCATTCAAACGTTCAAACCAATCAACCAAATGACTAGAACAATTCAATCATATTTCAATTTCAACACCATTTTAAAATTTTATGGAGCTCTAATCAAACCCGTTGGCCATAAAATCGTTTTATACCAATCATAAAGGAAGTTTATGAGTTGAATTTCAAAGGTATTACACTGATTTAATTGTATAATGGGCAGAATAGGATCAACTGTTCATTAAAGATGACTAAAACTTTTCGTCTTGATTGATTTCCATCATTGGATGATGAAGGGTTGTGCCTACAAATTAGCGTTATCTCGTTTTACTTTATTGAATCTCAGAAGGTTAATGAAATTGTCTACCGTAACTTTAACTTTCTTTAATGAGGAGAATATATATTGTTTCCAACAAGATTGAAACTCTCTGGCAAAGTGATCAGATAAACTAAACTTCGTTTAGTTCTGAAATAACTTAGCAATCACACCAAAATATGGAATTATTCGAAAAGCAAGGCTTACCTTAGATACTCGAAATAAAATGAAAATTATTCACTTGCACTCTTGCACATCTGAATATATTATAAATTAAATTGGGGATCATATACAACATCTTCAACAGTTATTAGGCGAGACTGAAATCGAATGATCATATTTAAACATTATAGACGATAACGACTTGATTTTCAATGGTCGAAATATATTTTCGATAGTTTTTTCGAAACTAGAACAGAAAAATTGAAAGTTTTATATTATTTTTCTCGTTTCACAAAATATGAATGAGAAAGATCCCAGAGTGCCTTCAACGATGCTTCGGCTTCCGCTTATCTCAAATAACTATTTTCTGCATCCTGCCCAGTTTGTTGACAATAGAAAGTTGTTTAATATCTGGTCACTCGACAAAAGATAAAAATTTTATCATGAGTAATTTCTGTAGCCAATGTATCATGTCTTATTTCAGACCCTACATTTTTCATGGGTGTATAAGGCCAGCATCGAAGCTATCTCCGACGATATAGTCTTGCTAGATGTTTGTGTGAGGTCTGTTAGACTCCTAATATCAATTCTAGATGATCGAACTGCTCTTCTCTTGTCCTTAAAGTTTAAGGAATCTTTTAGTTCAATATTCTTCATTATCCATCGTTAATTCAGCCCTAAATGTTGGTATGAGGTTTATCTGGCCCCTAATGTCAATTCTAGATAATGAACCTTCACTTCCCTTTTCACCAAAGGAGTCTTGCAGTTCAATATTCATTATTATTCATTATTTATTGAGCACTCATCTCCTGCTGCAAGAATCTTTTTAAGCAGACTTAACAGTTTCTCCAATATTAGCGAACTTGTGACCCCGTTTTCTTTCTAATGTATTTGTGAAAGTAGTCGATTCATTATCATTATTATCATCAATATCCTTCTTCTATTCCTAAAGTTGAGCTGGTCAGGCCCTATCCCCCGAAGCCCTGATACATTTCGGAGAGCGCGACGGCGTTATCAACCAATGGCCACTCCCCCAATCGTGGGGTAAGTGATCATCGGAACTCCACATACTCTAGATAGAGTATGTGGAGTTCGAAGAGAAAATCTCGCTATTTTGAAATCTCTATGTTTTATCCGTTTTTTCTTATCTTTCCAGGCGAAATTCGTCTCGTCAGTAGCTGAAAACTATTTTGATGGTCGAGAAAACCTATCTAAGGATTCAGTGGCCCCTGGAGCGTAGGACAACACAGGTCCCTCATCAATGCCATAAAAGTGCCGTAGATGGTAATAAAGCACTCTTAGGACCATGTTATGTCAATGGATATGGGCTGAAACCGCATATGCTGGATATGCAGATAACAAGTGCAATATAAAGGCCCTACACCTTGCGTCAGGAACCTCTGTACCCATCACGCAACTGCAGTATACTAAGGTGTTTAAGACACCATTCAGGCAGGCCATGATCAACTCCTCAGTTTCCGACTTCAGCCCACTCTATCTAAGGAAATCGAATATGAGTCTTTTGTTGAATGGGTTCCAACTTGGTGACAGAGTTGTGATCACTTCGTTCAGTGTCGAAAACTGAACCAAGTTCATCAGCCGCTTGTGGAGCTGCCCTGAAGGGAAATACTCCAATTTTTGCTCTGTCATGGTTGCGGACTATGCAGACAAGAGGATACAAACTCCTGATGTTTTTACAGACTCGATCCAGTATCATTTTGTCATGCAGAGACTCAAAAGTCCATGACCTCCCTGTTGTCGGGAAAAGTATAACTATGGAACGAACGATTTGGGATACAAATTTCTCCAGTTTCCGTGACTGTCACAGTTATATCCTCGAGTACTTCTGAACGTAACGGATAATGGTAATAGTGAGATGCAGGAAAAAGTGGACTAAGGGAATCACTCCATCTGGAAGTGACTCACCATATTCGGACTCTAGTCTGACCAGATGTTATGGTTGAGCGATTCTGCCAGAGTGGTATCAGTTGTTCAAGGCATCTGACTATTTTGTTGGGTTCCGCAAGGCATCTGAGCAAATGAAAGATGAAGTCATGCGATGTTGCATCAAATATCATGCGGTTATCGATCCAGGCCATACATAAGTTGAGTTTATACTGTATCGAGTCTTGCGTTACACATTTATCGATGAGTAGGTTCTGTTCACCTCCAGCCACTCCTTTTCTCAACTCTCTCTGCTCATATATCCGTTGGAACACTCAGTCAGCGGCAGTGAGTATTCGTGTGTATAAGATGTTCATGAAGAACTTATAACACGAATCCAAGCATGTTATTGGTCTGTAATTCTCAGGAATCGACAAATCCTCGCTTTTGGGGATGGGAATGGTTGGCCCCTTGACAAACTAATCTGAAATCGGCTGCTCTCCGTCTTTTTATGAGTTGAAAACTTTGGCCAGATGGCAGTGGACGTTTAGTGTTTTTTCCACCAATGAGTGTTCAGCCCATCTGGGCTTGAAACATCGAAGTTCTTTCTTGTACCCCACATGGTCTCTTCGAAAGTCATCTGGGATTATTGGGTTGCGCAATTCGTTGAGCTCAGGCTGTCGAAGCTCGCTGCTGAAAGCTGAGCTAGGGCTGGAGTGTCTAATTTATTATTATTATTATTTCAGCTCACGTTGACATCGAAGCGTATATAAGAGGCGTTCTGTTTGCTGTCGCTTCCAAATTACTGGTTCGTAGTAATTCCGAACTATCGTAGTAAGTATGTTCATCTAATGATTAATATTCAGGTTCAACTCTGGGAACAGAAATTGCTGAACACTAGTAAATTCAATTTGAGCTTATTTTTAAATAGCTTCTCCATCAAGTAGTTAATACGAAAAACCAATTATTTTCCTAGTGCAGCAGGGGTTCGCAGAGGTATGCATTACTGAAATAGTGATGAAAGCTGAGAAAAAATAAACAATTTTGATACGTACTTACTAGATAATTATATCGCAGCATCCGATATTTCAACCTAATCTATATTGTAAGTTCACAAACTTGTTTTCAACAAATGAATTCGGTGCTCTTAGTATGAATCAATACTTCTATTCCATATTATCAATTCACATACATACCAAAACGTCACAAAGAAGTTCTAGCAATCAGCATATTACACTGTTCTTCCGACGGCTTCAACTTTTATGGAGTTAGCGGAGCTCAGCTTTCCCTTGTGCAAAACTTACCTGAAATGAAACAAACTATTATCCTATGTCTAGCAGAAATGCGATATCAAGGATGAAGTAAGTTCACTAGTAACAAATTTAATTGCGAAGTTTGTATAGTGGAGAGGGAATTGAATTAAAAGTTGGGAAACTAGTCTGTATATGAATATATGATGATGTTTTCTTATGATGAATTAGTTATGTCATTCATCATTTATGAGAGAGAAATCCATGATCGACTACCATATCTCAGAATGAAGGTAGGAAAAGCCACATGATGGGTTGGGAACTGATAATGAAAATTCAGAAAAATTTTGAATTTGAAATGACAGATACCAATCGCACACGGAATTACACGTTGGAGGTGATTTATCTTTGCTGTACCTACTGTTTCTGGTTATAAGGAGGAAAATCAGGTTCGGATCCATAAAGATTATTGAAAAATGCTATTCGATATTTGTTAAATTTACGCAGCAACAACTGGAATGCTTGATGAAACTACATATTGTAGAAGGTGGAAATACCCGAAAAAAAGCGGCAAGAATACTCAAATACCATTTTAACAATTGCTAGTGGTAACTTTTGAGGGAAGCGACTGATATGAAAAATAGAAAGAGAAATAGATAGTTAATTGTTTATGAAAACACAGTCTTATTGAGAAAGCTTGTTAAAAAATCTGGTATGTATAGCACTACAAAGAATAAAAAAAGAAACAACTCAAAAACCCAAATACACAAAAATAACATTTGTGCAAAACTAAGTTCACATTTCGAGTAGATACAATAAAACAATAAAAATTGATTTTTACTGAGTCTGTCAAAAGAATAGTTTGTATAGTCCCTTTTGAAAAATTTAAACAAACAAATACGTACAACTGGAATATGTGTTCATATGTCATGGCAATAAAATATGATATATCACACTATAAAATATAACCAAAAACGCATATAATAAATCACAGGAAAGTTTCATTGTAATATTCATCGAGATTGTAGTACGCATTTGTTGCAAGGGAATCTTACCGGGTGATGTTATTTATATGTTCCGTAGTTCTAACCGTGTTAAGTTTTTTGTGAATCAGGCAAACAGTTTCCAGAATGAAAATACAAGTAACAGTGAGAGTTTTTTTCAAAAATAAAGGTCTGCATAACTCACGTTGCATAAGTCCTAGCATAAGTAACTAACCGCTCGCTTTTGCCAAACAAACACTGTATGAAAAAGTCGTTGACTGCACAATCCCCAGGAAGCAACACCATACCTCAGGTGTTGCTTTCTCAATCAAGGAATGATATACCATTTTTGTTGAGGATGGACACCGTTTATTTGATAACTAGCAGACCCGGCGAACGTCGTTCCACCTAACAGTCAATGAATGAGTCGATTTAGGATTTTAAAATTGATACAAAATTATTGAG
>WOGR01006551.1:0-13006 GCA_015342045.1 Leptinotarsa lineolata
ATGAACGGGTAACAAAGAGGAAGTTGAAAAATGACATGTAAAAAACTGATTTTCAAAAATACAAAACAACCTGCCCGAAGATTTTTCTGTTATAGAAGTACGTATTTCATTTCATTGTAGGTTTCCACACTATATAGGCGTGAAAATAAAATTTTCACAGTTAGATAACTGATGTTTAGACACAACTTAAAATACCCCTATATATCTATAAAAACATTTTTCCTACAATAAAAAAACCGTTTCTCGACGAGTGTTTTGCTAACCAAGTTAGCATCATTCGGATATGACTCCTTATTATGCTAACTTGGTTAGCGAAACATAAATCGAGTAAAAGTTTGTTTTAGTTTTGATGTGAAAAAATGGTTTTATTTGATTCATTTTACGTCATAGGTTCCAATTATTATTTCTGCAAGAAGGAAACAAATGTTGCATGATAAAATGTTTTAATGTTCAGTAGCGTCCTCTTAGCACTTTTTATGTCGTATCTTCATTCAATTGGTACTACTGATAGGCTAATGAATCATCCTACTCACAATTATGTTTTCCTACCGGAAACGGAATAGATGGCGAAATGTTTTTTGAAGACAAACACGTTTTTTATATCAAAGTTACTTCGATAATTTTCTGAAATCAACGGAAGTTTGAACCAAAATACGAATGTTCCTTTCCGTTACATTCACAATGTCCTGATAAGCCTTCGGTATAATAGTTATAACTTAAAAAAATAATGATATATTTATTCATGCCAAAGAAATCAAGCTGATAGTCGTATAAACTTCTGAAAAAATCTGAAATAGACACTAGGCTCCAGAATATAAATTGAATCTAATTTTAGAATTCTAAAATACAAAAGTGTACCCGGTGAACACAAAATTTTTTCATTTATTACATTGGTACGTACACCTAGGTAAAATGGTGACTTGTTTGTTTTACACTGATGCATTGTTCTTGCGGAGGATTCGTCCTTTCCATGATAGTAACTACCTTAGTCTGTATATTAAATGAGGAAATTGAATACAAGTTCAGTTTTCAACTCCTCGATTAATAGGAAAAAAATTGGTAAAGTGAAAACTAAGATATTATTTCTAGAATGCAATTGCAGCTGCGGGTTCAAATTAAGAAAAAAGTTCTAAATTGGGACCATTAATATACACATCACACAGATTCATACAAGAAATAAAAAAAACCTGCGGTTTATGTGATTTCTATAATTCACAAATTGCAGATTTTTCGTTATGGTGGAAGGGTTTCCCATTTCTTTGCCAAGATTAAAGAACTTGGGAATTTTTGACATTTTCAAATCTTAATTATCTTCGGAAGTTAGTAGTTATTTTTCGATAACTACAATTGTCAATTCTAATGTTTTAGATTTCCACTTAGTGAGTAAATGTTCTTTACACAAAATTAAAAAAATAGTAGCACATTTTTTACGCGCTATCAACAGATAGTCAAAAATACACTTCGCCATGGATTACTCTTCCTGAATTGCTTCACTGTGAAGCACGTTTAATATTTAAATTCAACAGAAGAAATAAACTTTCCAAAAAAGGGAAACATTGCTTTCACAACCTATTATAAAATCCAACTCATTTATATACGTTAGTTTTTTCAAGCAAGATGACTTGAGGAAGCTATTGTATACCGAGTGTCGCGGGTTTGTGAACCTTTCACGGTGAAAATCAAAATAAATCTTATTACTAAGTGGATTTTCATGAAGTATCGGCCAGTTCCATTCAATTTATGTCATTCCGAGTTGTCATACGACAAAAAAATTCCTATCCTATTTCCGAGCAGTTCAAAATGAACCTAACTTCTTACATTGCAGTATGGAAACTACACAATTTACACTTCAACAAATTGTTGAGTGCTTTCTTCGAGGAAAATCATAGACAAGGTTATACATAAGTGTTTGAAGTGCTGGAAAATTGAACCCTGAAGAAGCTATTGTATAGCGAAACACGTGTTGCGTTTTTTTGAAACTGATTAGTGAAAATATCACAATAAAGTGTTACTTGAATACGTTATGGATTCTCATCGAGTATCAACCGATTCCCTCACAAGAACCCATTGCTTTTCGACCCCCATGAGTAATTTGCCCAAAATCCATGTATCTTCAATGAAGGTCTTTTTTATAGTAGGAGTCGACTTCTGTGGTCCGTTTTCAATAGCCATGGGCAGTCTACGTGCTTCAAAAACGGTGTACTCTAATGTATGCTTATTTAATTGTTGCACCACCGGAGCCTTCCACAGAAGCATTGCGCAGATTTATAGCAAGAAGGGGTAGATACTTCACAATTATTTCAGATTACGGGACCAACTTCATCGGGGCAGGAAAATTTAAAAAATATATATTTGCAGAAGTTTCTGAAAATTTCCTGGATTTATAGTTACGCTAGTGATCTCCTGAGCATTTGCCAGCTAATTCAGATCTAGGCACCTCTAATATAAAAATCAATCGGTTTACACAAGGGCCACTTTTACGGAAAATCCATCAAGATTTCTGGGGGCGTTGGTATTTGAATATCTTCATATTTTACAGTGGAAAAGTAAGTAAATGGACAGACTCGGTTCCGTTTAGTTTCAATAGGAACTATAGTTCTGATCAAATATGATAACCAATTCCTTATTATGAGTAGTTGGTAGAATTTTTGAATTTATTCACGATACTGATATGTTGTTTAGATAGCTGTAGTGAAAACCACTAAGGGCTTCGACAAGAGACCTTCAGTAAAATTCTGCACTTTACTCGAGTGCTGAATACTCTGAATGTACTCGGGGCATCTTCGGGGAGTTGGAATATTACGTGACCACGTTCCAAACCAAACCGAGTAAGTCAAAAATTACATTCAACTGGAGTTCCCTATGACTGTAGAGTCAATCATAGTACAGTTTTATAAAGACTGAGTGGGTACATCTACCCTATTCTAAATGTAAACAGACATTGGATTAATTCAAATAATTCCCAGATTATGTCAATTTGGTTTTAGGAACGCGTAAAAACCTGTTTTTACAGTTCCAATATATGTGAAGTGATTTGTAATATTCTATATTAACTGAAGTAGTCATTAATTATGGAAAAAATGTTTCTTTTCAATGTGAGTAATTTGATAATTTCTCATTGCACTATTTTTTTGAAATAAGATAGAAATTATTCGTTTTATTGTTCATATCTTTCACCGAATAATCCAATGGTAATGCTTGAAATTAAAATAATTGAAGTAGATATAATCATTTGGAGAAATGGAAATAACAATTTTTGTATAATTCACCGTGAAACTGAGTTGAGATAAAAATGCTATCGATTCATTTAAACAGAATATTATTCATGAGGTAATAAAAGATGATTTTTTGGAATCACAATATATGAGAGGTTTATGAACATATAATTTTATGCATATGAATAGACAATCTTTCTTTTTTGTTTATAGAATTGATTTATATGCCTTTTACAAAAAAGTCGAACAAAAATTCGGAAATCGCTTTTTATTTTGAAGTAATTTTTGTAAATGACTGATAGATGATCTTATTTTTTGTTTAAAAACAACGAAACCTTACTTGTATAGAAATGTCTCATTAAAATCCAACTTTGAATACTTCGAGGGAATAAACTCACCTGATACAGAGAATTCCCCGTAACATACGAATGAATATAATGAGATCCGTACTTCCTAATGAATACTAGCACACTCTCCACGTCACCTATGCGAATCTTGTCGATCTCTCTGGCCACATCGTCCACCAGATTTATATTGTTCGGTATCCTGTCGAGTTTGACAACGTCGCGAAACCTCGACAATCGCACTAACACGTAACAGTGATCTTTGTGCACGAAGGATGCATTGATACCTAAATTCCTGGCTAGTGTTTCCGGCAACCAAGAGGAGGTGAACGCCCTCCAAGGTTTGTCCAATCGCTCGAAGGTGAAGTCTCGGAAATAGGCCTGGAGCAGCTGGCGTGCGTTGTCGCAGAACTCCATATGGAAGTCGCCGTTGAAGACGCGCCTCTGCTTCTTGGCGACGCGCTCTGGGTGAGTAGCGAAGCGGTCCAAGTCGGTGAAGATGTTGATGGTGGGCTCGCGAAAGATCCAGTCCGATTCGTTCCTCGACAATACCTAGAACATACGAAAATGTTATAAAGAGTTTTCGGAAATACTTTATGAATATCTTGTTTAATGGGTAACGCTAGAAAAAGGACAATCTGAGAAAAGAACAAGTATCGGTTCAGAATATAGACATGATAATATGGACTGGCCATGACGTCATTTTTACATATATTTCTCCTCTGGATGACACAACGTCTTGGCCACTGCATCACAGAACCACGTGATAAATTAAATTCCAAAATTTTCGCAATGGAAGTACACAACCCGTGAAACATCGTGACGTTGTATCTGACGCCAAGTGTATTAGTGACGTAAATGCCAAGACGTGAATCTCTTCATATTTTTTCAGTTGTTGGAATCAATGTTCTCTCTTCAACTGCCAGTCCATATTATAAAAAACTAAAAAAAAAACAAAAACAAAATCTTTATTGTTCTATTGGGGTTATAATACTAACTAAAATCTATTTACAATATGTACATTCTCCCATATGCGGGAGTCTGGTTGGGGATAGGAAAGGGGATAGGTATAGAGGGGGGGAATGGCAGAAGAATGACTGTACTGTTGAGCTTAGTGAGATGTCAGAAGACACGCTGCCACACTGTCTTACATGAACTAAGTGCGAACGCGTTCGCTCCATTCATGGAAGATATCCATCGAATCATAGATCAGCTCGTGTTTACGGGGCTGATCATTATAACTTCTAATCGCCGTTACGTCCCTCGTCAGCGGACTTTTCGACAGAAAGAACATGAAGAATTTCTGAGACAGCCTCCTGATGTGTTTAGTTACTGTCTCGACTTCAGCCAGATCTAACAGATCAACCTGTCACTATTCGTGCAAATATGGAGCACCTTATTCTGCATCCTTTCGAGTCTCTGCTCTGGAGACGAATTCTGTTAAGGCTGTGGAATACAGAACAGGCGTACAACATAGTTGGTCGTATTACTCAGATGTTCGTGAAAATTCATGAGCCTATCCAGCATAACTCCCAGATATCGCGCTCTCTTCAGCTCATAAATGCTCACGCCTTTGATTCACAACTTTCTGAAGATCTTTACATTGGTAAATTTCTTCGAAAAGTTGACGAGCCCAGTTTTTCGATGTCTTCCTTTCAATTTTGTTCCAGTCAAAGTAAGACATGGCCATTCTGTCGAGATGGATATGCAGTTGCTGCTTAGCCACCTCGCTCGAGAAAGAATGCGCGTAAATTGTGGTATCGTCCGCATAGATACCTACATTCGTTCACGAGAACATGGGAAAGTCATGCTTGTACAATGAATACAAGTGCGGTGATAGGCAGAACCCCAGCGGGACATCTGCTCTTATCGGATAATGAGCAGATGTAGTTTGGTCCACTCTTACACGAAAAGTTCGGTTGGTCAGGTAGGATTCAAGAATCCTAATCACGAATAAAGGCATGTCTGTCGACCACATTTTGGCGACAAACCCTTCCGTCCAAACACTGTCGAAGGCTTTTTGAATGTCCAGCAGGACCATAACTGTGTTCTTCCCCTGATGAAAAGATTCACTTATCCCGTGAACAACGCGAATCAACTGGGAGGTCGTATTCCGACCTCGTCGGAACCCGAGTTGCTCCTCCGGGACAAGTTTCATTTTATTCTCTAGGCGAAGAAGTCTACCTAGCAAGATGGACACCACCTCCGACGCTTCAGACAACTTGGGAAGTGTTGATGTTTAATTATTGCGTTGGCAATATGCACTAATGGTACAATACTTTTGGGAGGAAGATTGCGAAGTAGAACCACCTTGATTCCATCAAGCCCCAGGGAATTGATTTTCCCCAGACGCTTGCTCCGTCATGGCCGAAACAGGCCTGCTCCTGACCATATCGGCGACTCTGGTGGCATTCTCATGCTCGATGCAGTCGTCGGGATTCACACGGTGGATACCGGCCAAATAATCCCCGAACAACCGAGCCTTTTGGAAGTCCGTCACCGCGTGTTCCTGATCCTTCTCTATGGTAGGTATGGCCTCGAAGCCGTTATCCAGCTACTTAGCTATCCTCCACATAGAGTGATCATGAACACTAAGACTCTCGAGCTTATCCTGCCACCTTTCATTGGTGAACTCGAAGATGCGTTCATTGACCTCCGCCTCAAGTCTCAGCATGTGCTTCTTGAAGCGGGGGCCTAGTGTTCGCTGTCAAAATCTGTGCTGGGTGTTTTTATCCTTAATGAGTTCAACAATGTCTGGTGGCAGGAAATCTCGGTGTCCTTTCACCATGACCTTCCTTGTCGATCTGTCTTTTGATTTTGTATATTTTCAATGAACTGCTCACATATTATATCGAGATCGTTTGTCGATATGTTTCTTTTTATCACGGTAAAACCGTTCATAGCCGATTTGAAATCCCTCCTCTCGGTGGTCCTGTAATCATACTTTGCTTTCCTCGTTTCGGGGTTGGCTCGAGTGAGACTAAAGAGCACCGGAGAGTGGTCGGAGCTCAGCTCGTCCACTGTGACCAGTTCGCTCAGGTCTCCAACGTTTTTGTTGAAGACAAGGTCGATCATGGTGGGTGACGAACCGTTCCATGGATAATAGGTTGGCTCATCAGGAAACTCTATGTTGATGTTGTTAATCAGAAAGTACTCCCACAGAGTCCTGTCGTTGACGTTGGGTCGATTGTGGTAGTTCCACTGACGTCTCCTAGCGTTAAGGTCTCCCACAATCAGTACCTTATTGCCGACGCTCAACAAATTATCCAAGTCGTGCGGAGCGAAGTGTCCATCCGGCCGATTACCTATACACTGCAAATACGCAGGTACTGCCTGCTAGTTTAACGCCCGCGCGTTCTATGCTACTACGCTGCTGAGGTATCTGTGTATGTGCGATACCTTTTCTGATAGCTAAACCTCACAGTTTCTCCCGCATCAGGGCGATCTACCCAGACGGTGATAAAGCCGCCTAGCTTCAGTTCACGCTCCAGCCAAAGCTTCGTTTCAGAGAGAAACATATCCACCGCATGTGTATGAATGAAATTGATGACACTAGGGTATTTGTTGTCAATCCCATTCACATTCAGCATACATGCCTTTATTGGCATTTAGAAGTTATATGCATGGATCACTGGTTTAGAATAGGTACATGGCTTCTCGGTAGAGACTAGCTGTTTAGAGAACAATTTAATAAAATATATAGCGGAGTCATCAGCTGCTAGGCAATGCAATTGTAACGCCGCTGACCTCCCCAATGAATCGCCTCCGAACGTGGTGATCAGACTTCTGTATCGTAACATCGATTGTAGCCATGGTTACACGAATCATTCTCCAATGAACGTCAAAAAAATTGGAATGAGTTTGGAAAGGATTTCTTTTGTGTGAGAGTCGTTGTATTATTGTGTTTTTCTCTTTGATGAAAATTTGCTGATTTTCAGATACTGAATTATTTATTGGAGTGTTTCGGTAAATGCGTAATGGCAAATAAATTCTAGATCGATCCTGATTGCATTTTTTCAAAATATTTTCAGACATTTGTACTCCTCGATGAGTACTGTTACGGTTACGGTTTGTACAGAAGTTATGGTTTCGAGATCTTTGAAATGTATGAAACCAGAGTAGCTTCTATATAAACTCAAGGTTTTTTCTTTAAGAATAAAAATATCTCAGATCAGAATTATTCGAGTATAAAATGCTCAAAATCTGACATTGATTACTTACAGTATAACATTTGTTTGGCTCTATTGAAACTACATCTCTTTCACCTTTAAATTTCTTTATATTTTGTTAAGTAAGTATGCAAATGTGTACCAGGATTAATGTTATGAGAGCTGTGAACTAAAAATTTTTGAAACTTATTTAAATTTCGTAGGAGTAGGCTCTGCTCGGAGGGAAGTGAATCTAAAAAATATTTACTGCTTACGAAAAACAAGTTGGCTTTGACGCTAAAGCGAAAACCATTTTCTCTTCAGGTAATGTATCTTTTTGTTTAAAATATTTCAATGTTCCTGAGAAAAGTTGTTCAGGATGAAACATTACGGCTCTATACAGCATTTCAGGAATATTAAACTAAATTTATTTTTTTTCAAGACGGGTGTTAGTTGGGTAACAGGATCAATTTTTCTTAAAAAAACAACTAAATGTTGGCCTTGTTATCTGCGATGAATCTGTGTGTAAACATAATTTAGCTTATTTCATCAAAGTATGGTAGTATCACATCATCATAGTTATTAGCGCCCAGTATGAAGTTTTCAGAAAAAACAAAATATCATAAACAATGTTTGTGAGGTTGTCGGTTATGATTTGTCAGATATTGAAAAGATATAGCTGTCAAGCTACAAAAATACAGTTCCATTGAAGAATTCATTAGTAGTCATTTGTAAATTACAATTGATGCTACAAAAAGAAGACTGTTAAACTTCTGCAACAACTCAACATAGATTATGTTAAAAAAATCCCACTTCATTTTGACATCGACACTAATGAAGCGGTATTAGATTTGAAAACCAAATTGGAAGTAGAAATCACAAGAGGTAAACCGAATTTGCGAATCCGAAAGACTTCGACCTCACAAATCTGCTGGATCAATTATACAATGATGAGTGTTCAACTAGTGTCCCAGCCAGTCGAGATTGTATTGCAGCGAAAGTGAATTTTGTGCATTCATCTAATGGAACAGTTAAAAAATTACCCATAAAAAATTAGAACATTTTACTAGACAACAATGATGAAGCTACTTTTAGAACGATATAGTCGTTCCCAGTCCAGATAAGAATACTGAACAGGAAGAACCAAAGAAAACAAAAATATCCTATTATCGAGACAAACAAATAGATACAGCGGAATCAATTATTCTTCCCTCTTTCTGAAGCCAGAACTATGGTTCAGTACTATCGAAACTCTCTTCAATATTAATGATATTACATCAGAAACAATAAAATTTGAAACAATCCTGTGATATTGCGAAAGAAAACTCAAATTTATTAAAAATTCTCATGCTATTTTAAAAATTCAGGTGATTAGAATGTGCCAAATATCTGATGGAGAAAAAATGCTGAAATTATTTGGAGAGTATAAATTGGGTGATGAAAAGCCAAGCCATTCATATAGAGAAATGACCGATTCGGCTTCTGTTCAAATTACAAAAAGTTTGAAGAAGTTGTCAAATTCAAGTACTAAGAACTTTTTATACAAAATTAACAGATGATGAATTAATAGACATGGTCAGAAGGTGTTCGGGAATGGTGAACTTTCATAGAACATCCATTCAAAAAGCTGATGAAATTCAAGCCCCATTGAATGAATTCCAGAAATATAATCCCAAAGGCAATAAAAAACTTACTAGCATTTATGGTGGATGCTTCGAGTAGTAATATCGATGCGATAGTTCAACAACTTTAGCAGGAAAACTGGAAACCATTGGCATTTTTCTATTCAAAATTATCAAAAACTCAAACAAAATACAACACTTATGAGAACTTGCGATTTATGAGTCAATAAAACACTTTAGTTTTATGCTTGGCGTGAATTTGTAATATATTCTGGTCATAATTTTTTGATGTTTACATTTCAGAAAAAAAAAACAGAAACTACTCCTAGACAAACCCGATACCTTGATTTCATTAGTCAATTTTCAACTGACATTAGGCATATTTCTGGATCCAAATAATTCATTATTCAAGTAAGTAATATTTTATTTTGAGATTTTCACTAGACAGTTTACAAAACCACAACACGTGTGCTTTGTCACGTGTTTTGTAAGAACAAAATACAAGAACGAAATTGATTGTGAGAATCTTACTACTAAAAGACGAAATGGACAAAGTTTCTACGGGAATATCCTACACCACTCGCTTTGGCAGAAAAGTGAAATTCCTTATTCGAAACATCCAAAGCACAGTATAGCTAAAACCAATCTACTGTGTCCAACGTCTCAATCAGAGGGGGAAGTAATGTGGCATCACATTATCTACAATAGCTAAATCTTTCTGAATTTTGTATAGTCATAATTTCTCATCGTGAACAACTTTCTTCAATAATATTGTGACATATAACATGAACAAAAAGGATACATTACCTGTTTTAGATTTTTGTTAAGAATTTGTCGAAAGTCTTCTCTTGGTGTCTTATTTGGAAAAATTGATAGGTATATATCAAAAAACATGTTTGTTTTTGGGACGAAATATTGTTTTGTTGACAAAATTGCTATGAAGATATGTCGAATATATTAAATATTCGGACCTATCTGGACCTAAAACTGCCGTGAACGTTGCTATTTGTACTTTTCCGAAGTAAACAGCAGTTCTTCTGCTGACAAGCTCTCTTACGATATCAATTAACTGTTTTTTATGGAATATACAGGGTGTTCCATTTCAGACGAGCCACCCCGTATATTTCTCATCCCATAGTGAGTGGAAAAATTTCCCGAAACACGGAATTTTGTTTGGGGGACATCTTTTGACGTATATTTTAGGCTTGAACGAGCAACCCCCTAATAGGGGGCTCTTCAGCCCCTCAAACTTGAATAGTGGAGAGGGGTTGAGTGATACTCCATTTGAGAGGTCTTGGAAGCCTCTATACAACGGTGTATGAAAAATGTAAATTTGATGAACCGTTTTCGCCAAAAATCAATTTTGCAGCTCGGATGAGCCACCTTGAATATAATTTGGTTATTTTTACATGTACAAGCCCATTTTTATTAAGCCCTTTGTACAAACTTGAACAATCTTCAAAAAATCACATTCTTGAAAAAATTGAATTTTTTTATCATCATGCTTGCAATCAAAAAAATCAAATCAAATCAAAAATCAATTTAAATCAAATGTTCAAATTGTCTTCCATTGACTTCCACACAATTATATAATCTTTACTGAAAACCATCTCTGACACGGTGAGAAGTTGAGGAAAAGTTAAGCGTTGCAGCAAGACAGACATCATCATGTAGCTTTTCACAAAAGTTACACAGAAGAGTTTTCTAATTTTTTTAAGACCACAAACTTTGGGAAGTTTGCAGTCATTCATCGCTAGGATTTTTGAAAGCACTTTTTTGAAGAAAAGAGTAGTTTGAACGTGGTCAAGTAATAGTGCTCTGATGGCTTGCTGGACTTTATCGGAGGGTTGTTGTAGTAGTAATTTTAGAAACTCAAAAAAATTCAAGTAAGAGATCTCGTAATACGGACAGTTTGGAGTTTAGATTGATTTCTGACAGTTTTGAAGTATACAAGAATGAGTATTTGAAGTTATAGGTTATTTTGAAAAAAAACACTTTTTTCAAGTCAGAACAAAATATCATCTCCCGACAGTCGTTCTGGTAACCAAGTTAGTATCATCAGGATATGATGCTAATTTGGTAAGCAAAACGCGAGTCTTGAGACAATGTTTTGTTATGGCGTGGAAAAAGGGTTTTTAAGATTCATTTCACGCGAAAGGTTTTGCATTTTACCTTTAAAAGTTTACGGGACGAAAAAAGTGAAGATTTCAATCGAAGTTTAACTCAGTGTTCTGCGATTAAATACTGTAAATGGAAACTCGAATAGTTATATCATATAAACTAAAGAAAAATGTACCTTCATCGAAAGACTGAGATACCCATATCTCGTGAAGATGTCTATGGACCTTCCGACTTTCAGCTGGCTCTCCTCGTTGTCCTGGTTCGCCCCCCGGGTGGACGTCGTCGTCAGAGCGGCGACCAGCAGCACGAGCAGTTGCGCTCGGCCCCACATTCTCGCCGCGACTGACACCTGGAAAACAAAAGGTACGGTGAAGGCCTCGATTGGTGGGTTGCTTGATCTGGTTTCGTGTCGGTTGGGAAATGAATTCCAGATACGAATAGATATGTGCTTTTTGTGAGAACAATATGGGTTTCGGAGTTCATCTAGAGTGAATCATTAACTTTACCACTCTAGGTTGACGAACTCTTAAGTAATTGTCTTAGACTTCGGTATAATATCCGTTGTTACCAATCTATTATTGAATTTTCGAAGAAGGGCACCATGCAAATTTGAGTAAATTCAAACTAGGAAAATAGTTTTCTCTCAAGTGTCTTTAGATATATCAAATTCTTGAATTTGCATAAGGAATTTGCGGAAAGAGAAATAGACTTTTTCATTTGGACGGCTGACATTTCAGTCATTTTTTGACAAGTCTGTATGATTTTGAGGTGCGAGAGTAGGGATGGCACCACTCCAAAAATAGTAAAAACTATCATATTAACAAAACGGTTCACAACAGACTATCGCCATACTATAATTTTCGATGAGAACTACTCAAGGCTTACTGGTGGAAATAATCAACAGCCATTTTACCAAGATTTTACCTCAATGGGCAGTGTTCTGTTAGAAGTTTCACAACCAACTTTCTCAGTTCTAAGAATTTGTCCAGATTTCCTTAGCCAAAGGCTAATGACACTTTTGGAAGATGGTTGGAAGTGATTATTGATTATTTCAAACTTCACTTCGATCGTACTGACTTGACATTAAGTGATTCCAGACATATAAAATTTTAGAATCTTCATAGAAACAGATTGTCTAGTTTTATACCTGGTGAGCCCTAAAAGCACTAACTGTTGCTATTTCAATTAAACAAAATGGTATACCTACTCTAATCATATCGCAGATGATTATTAGACAGGTTTAGGCTGAGAACTCTCTTGATTGATATTCTGATGGCAAGAGCATGATGATCTTGAGCGCTTCGCGACGAACTTCTTTACAGTCATCAAGAATTTCTCTGTCGTCAATTCAGCCCATCAAATATTTTGAGAAGACGAAGAACAAGTTCTGGAGGGGATGGGATGAAAGGAAAGAGGAGGGAGAAGGGAGGGAGAGGGGATGGGAAAAACAGCAGAATAGAATAGTCGCCCGCCTTTCAAGCGGACGACCGGGGTTCGATTCCCCGCCGGGGCCACCGTGCTGGGTAATCGCACGTTAAAAGGTAAGGCCTCGTTAA
>WOGR01006552.1:0-13006 GCA_015342045.1 Leptinotarsa lineolata
CTACTGTAAGACTACGGGGGAAGATGCGCGGGGGTAGAGGAGCGGTCTTAGCAATGAAGCGCCCTCGCCGAGAATGCGACCCGAACGCGGGCAGACGCGTGAGGGCAGACGTCGTTGACGGTTGTGTTAGTTTTGCGAAATTTTCTCATAGGTAACATAATTCGATTCTCGAGCTATTCATTACTCAGTGAAGTTGGCATTGGAATTGTCTTGTTCAGTTTATTAGGGTGCTTTGGTTAACCTTGGAGAAGTTAACCAAATGATTAGTGTTTTGATAGTTCATACCTAGAAGAAAGTAAAGATGAAGATAAGGTAAAAGTAATTTACAAAAATGTGCCGTTGGTAGTATGTGTGATATCGGGAACACGATCATCTGAAATGATTATGTATAGATTATGTACACATAATTCACTTCAGATATGATAGGCTCATTTTCACAACTTTTTCAATTCCAAAAATAAATCGGCACGTAATTTCAAGAATGTTGACGCAAAATAATGTGTCTGTAAGCGATGTGAAAGTTCGATTATTTTTTTATTGTTATGGAAGTGTGGAGAATAAAAATGTATGTATGGGTGCACGTACGTACAACTATAAATGACCAAATTGTTCGTAACTGTTTCCAGAAAAAACTTAACAAAGCCTTGCAAATTTGAGGAAATAAATTTGTTGAATGAACTTGTTTTTGTCACGAACAAATGCAGTCATATCGATCAGTGAATAGAGCGGAAAAACTTCATTTACTTCCTACAAATACCAATACTCTCAAATGAAGTGCTACATTTGTAAATCTCGTGGCTGCAAAAAATTTCAATTTGAATGACTGCACTTCAAAAAAACTTTTAATCATTGACTTTGATGAAATTAACCCGATCCTTATTTTATGGAAACATTCCATAAACTTGTGGTGTGGTGAATTACTCGCGCCTGTACGTAATGTATTTATATTACACTAATATAAGGCTGAAGAGTTCTTTGTTTGTTTGAACAAAACTACCAGTGGAAATTGAAAAAATTTTTTGAGCGCACTAGGCTTCATTTTTTTCAAGAACAAAACACAAGCACTACAGGAAAGCGCTTCAAGAGCGGTGCATGTGCGAAAATAGCGATTCACGTTGGATTTGAATTGCTGGAGATTAAATTCATTTGGAATATCGTTCTCAGGAATTTTATTTTACATAAACGCAGTTTTCCAGATAAAACAGTTCTTGAAAAGTACAGTTCGAGGTGTACTGAGTTGAACCTCAAAACGATGAGCAGTCAGAGTCCGTCGCGTATTTCTGATACATGCAGCTCTTGATGGAATCAAATGTACCAAGTCACTTGGAACACCTCCAGTGAAAGTATCTATAGAAGAGAGACAAATCTCCAAACTTTTTTCGATGTTACAGACTATCGAGGTTGCAAGTGATGTTTGTTTCTCCAATCAGGCGGATAGCTCTTTTCTGGATGGAATCCAGCAGCTTCAGTGTATGCTTAGGGACGGAGCTCCATACATGAGAACAATACTCCAAAGAAGGTCTGATCTGAGCTTTATAAAGCATCAAAAGTTGCTGAAGTGTGTACAGTTTTCTGGTTCGGAACGGTGTTCCAAGCTACTTTCATAAAAACATTGAATTACACGAAATAAAAATTCTTTTTAATCGAATACTTTCATATGTATACTGAATTATACAAAAAAAACTTTTTTCTCACTGTGCCTGTGGCTCGTTTGGCTCGGGTGACAGAATTTCGCGGGCCGAAATGCCGTACTTTTCTCTCTAGGTGCGTAATATACTATTCTCTACTCTGTTTGCATTTCTAACATTAGTTATGGAATTGAATCAGATATGATTCACAGGATTCCTACACAATAAACTAAATGAAAGGTAAAAATTTCACTTACATTGAACACTGTCATCCTCACTGGTATACATCGATATTTCGCAGTAAGCTACTTGCCTTGGGGCTCTTCAGAACTAATCTGTATAACATTATAAGAAAAAAAATGAATTGTGTATTTTTTCGTATAGGAAAGAAAATTTAAAAAAAATGAATGAATTGTGGGTTTTTTCTTATAATGTTATCCAGATTGGTACTAAGGCAAGTGTCTTACGGCGAAACATAGATGTCTACCAGTGAGGATGACATGTTAGTGAAATTTTTACCTTTCATTTAGTACATTGTGCAGGAATCCTGTGAATGATATCTGATTCAACTCCATAACGAATGTTTGGAATACAAACTGAGTAGAGAAAAGTGTTTTTTGTATAATTCAGTGTTTATGTAGAAGTATTTGTTTCGGAAGAATTTTTCTTTCATGTAATTTATTGTTTATTAGCTGTTTCAGGAGAGATTTTTTCCAATTTGTGTCTGAAAGTTACTTCTTTGCATGATCTACACATCTAGGTATAGAGGTACTCATTTCGAAATTGATTACTTCCTTCCTTCCTTTGGAAGATTTCATTTTCTGTATCTAGATGGAGTAGTAGGAAGCCAAACCCTTTCTTTCCCAGCAATATACAAATTTTCCAACTTGTTCATTATACGATTAAATACTTGATTTTGCAATCAATATTCAAACAAATATTTTTGAAAGATTCTCAAACACTGATAGTGGTGTATTTTTAAGAAAGAAAAAATATATTTTGTAATTTTCATGTTATTTTATGAACAAAGACAAATTTAACAACATTTTAACCAAAGTGACAACTCACGATATTATTTATTTAAAAACCTGTATATTTCACAATTCAGCGATGGCCCTTCACAGTTCTCATTGTAATTTACTCATAAAAAATGTGTTTTTTAGGTGGCATTAAGGGAGTGAAGTTTTGAAATTCTTTCACAAAATGAATATATTGCTCTCTGATAAACGACGTATTATACTTTACATAACATAATGTGTTTTTGAGTAAAAAATTATATTTTGTAAAGAAAAATTATCTCAATGATATGTAATACTTTTGAAAGAAAAATTGTTATGAGAAAATAAATAAATTTATGTAAGCTGCGAGTCTGAATGAAGCGTGGAACTCTTCGAAAAAGCGTTATTCATACCTACATGTGACCTGTCGCAGACCCTCGATGTGTTATGCAGAGCTACTTTCGTGATATGATATGAGATGTGGAGGAAACAAGTGAACAAAAGAATTGTGTGGCATTTTTGGAATAGTAGGCTCTGGTGAGGCTCTAGCGTGATTAAAAGCGCAGGAAGAGAGGTTAGAACTTGAAGGAATCTAGGCTAGCCAAGGATCCGCCACGAGACAGACCAAGAGAAGGGGGTCCACTAACCAGGGAAGTCGTCCCGAATAGTTTATACCATCCTATGACGATGTTGCTCAGGTTTAAGTCATCCAGCATTATCTGAGCCACGCCCATGAACACTTTCTTGCCTTCAATTCTGCCATAGTCGCCCCATACTGTCACCTAGAAAAAATATTTGACATTATAAATCATCAGTAGCTTCAAATGAAAAGTAGAGGTGTGAATTTTTATCAAATAACATAAGCAAAGATAAAAACATAATTATGATTCTATCTGCTCTATATTTGGTAAGAGCGGAATGAGAACAGTTTGTGAGAGAGAGAATATTTCTCCAGTTTTACTTCAAGAATCAAAACTTCTTTGGTCGGTTGGTAGCCAGTTGATTAGTGTGAGTGGTTTATGAACATTACTTCGAGTTCAATAGTAGGATTTTGGATTTTCATTTTATACCGTCCGATTCGTACTAGAATCGCACGTTACAAACTGAGATCTCGTTAATCATTAGCTCTAATATGTTTTGACTTCTAAGGGTTATCGTTTGAAAGGGTGCGACAAAAAAGTGATTTCAGTAGACATTTCAACAGATGCAGTACCTACATATTTGTAAATTCAAAAGTTGTAGTGCAAATATACAAAAACTTGACACATTTAAAATCTCATTTACTGACACTTCATAACATTTTGCCATTATTGCCATTAACATAAAAGATTTTTTGTGATATTTCGTATGAGAGATATTTCAATTCTCTATACAAAAACTTTCAATTCCGAAAACCTTTTGCGGAGTTATTGATGCTTGAATTTGGGACTGGAAATTTCGTACTCCGCCACCCTATAACAAATTTTTTGAAATAAATGTTCTATGGAAAAACAAATAAATTGAATACATCTTGCAATAAAAAATTATTGATTTTAAAGGCAGAAAACGATAGCATTCCATTTTAATATCGTTATTATTTATCTAATATGAAAAATTATTTGAACAAATATTCAAAATGTTCTCCTTGAACTCCCTGACAAAAAACAAAAAAAAACAATTTTCCATATTATCCCAGGTTACCTAGCATAAACTTGAATTTCATCAGTTCGGACTTCGATTGTCTAATATTGTATAAAATGATTTGAAATCCCTGAAATAATCGATACAATTGAAAATTAAAAGGATAGCTGAAAATAGCAAATATGTTAAGCAAAAAAAACCTGAAATGAATTCACAGTGAAATAAGATACGGGTAAAAAATTGAACAATTAAAACAAAAAAGAAATAAAATTAGTCGATTTCAAACCACGTTACTTCACGACGTTTCGATTGTTAGTATTCACAATCGCCTTCGGGTGATGTACATACATATGTACACACCACATGCGTTAAAATGTACCTGACCACTTCAGCACTGTACAATGAATTCCGCCAGCCGATTGTAGTTAAATCTGAATGGCCAGCGTAAGAAGTCTTGTTTATTTCACCAAATGGATGCAAATGTGCGTGGTGATCATACCTTGATCACGCATCTATCATTGTTTGGGTTACTTTCTTTGTTTTATGGATATAGTTTGAGTACTCTTATTTTATTATCTATTGAAAAACTTTCGAAAAATATCGGTTCAAGGATGTGAATTATGTGTCATTTTGGCTACTTACTCAACAGGAAACGATCACATAATTCAAGGTTTTTTCTGTATTCATAAAAATTTTCCATCCATTTGAAAGAATAACTTATTACAGTATCAAAGACGTTCTATATCAATCAGTCTCTAGTCAAATATGAATTGATAGTTCTTCGCTTCTCCTCCATCTTATGTGTGAATGTTTTTAGAAACTTCACGTTTTGGAGTTCTTGATGTCCGCTCTAGCAAAGTATTATCCGGTTAGGGGGAATTCCCCTAACGCCGGAAGGCACCTAGTGCCCGACAATATATTAGCAATGTAAAAAACTAGCTATTCAAATACGTGTGAAAGAGGAACGGAAGGGGGTAACAACATCGACTCACAGGACGCGGTTTGCCAGTAACGCGCGGGACGACAGTGCCTCACATGAAATTCAAATATTTATGATCAGTACTTTATAATTATTTTTAACAAAGGTAGTGTTTTATTGATCAATGAATGTTTCAATTGTTTAAAAAGCCTTAGGTGTCCGTCACTATGGGACTTCCTCCTATTTATATTTTCGTGGCTGAGTTAGCTTTGGTGAAAATAATAAGCGCTAAAGCTCAGTTTTTTCCAATGTTACATATGTAGTTCATAAAGACCCCGGTCATGTGTATTAAACGTGTCTGAAGAAGTTATTGTATAGGAAAACATTTTGTAAAAATCTCACATGAATTTTAGTCAAGTATCGGTCAACATCTCAACCGGTTTTCCATTGACTTCTAGAATTCGCGGGATCTTTTCAGTTATTTATATCTGTAATTTTTTTTAATTCATCACTTTGTTGAAACAATTGTTTCTTTTGCTCTTTTCACTCCTATCCTGCTTTCTTACTTCATTTCAACTTTTATTTGCTTACTCTTTCAGGTATTTCTGCAAATTATTAACTTCTTTCATTTGTCTTCTTTTTTCCAAATCATAACATACTGTTCTTGTTTTATTCATATGTTGAAGCTGCCAATCGAACTTTTGGCGAAGGAGTATTATTTTCTATATTCATTCTCGTCCCCGAACTTTCGCCATAACTTAGAGTTACAACGGGACAAATTTTAAATATTGAAAAATTAATTTCCTGGTTTGATTGTTGAACATTTGTTTTTTATCTATTGTTCGAAAATGATAATGCATGTAATTTGAAATTCAGGCCTATGAGTTATTTAGACTCCATAGTAATTTTTTTTATTCTTCAAAATAAAAGTTTAATTTAAGTAACCCAATATTAATGATTGTGTAATGTTTAATCTGAAAGATATTGCTGATCTCTAAGAAACTGACGGTGGAAAATAAATAATGCAAATTTGACTGTTGGTGGTTTCTTGAACTATGCTCTTCAAAGACAGACACGACAGTTCCTTTTGTTACATTAACTATTAAAAATAATAAAAAATAATATTGATTCAACATAAATACATAAATTTAACATCAATATAATGCGAATAAATAGTAAGTACTCACGTAACCGACAACTTATAAAAGTACGCTTTTTGATTTATCCATTTTCATCTGTTTATTTTAAAAATGCTAAAACTCTAAAAATGTGAACACCAAAAATAATATGGCTAACAACATTTTATTGTAACTAATCAAGATAGTAACATTTATATTCTGACTATACTTGACTGGACTGAAAAAATGTAGTGAATTTTGATATGAGCAGAGCAGTAGAAATAATGTGGGGGATAAAAAGATTGGATAGGGGAGTTTCTTCATTTCAATCAATAGGTGTATTTGAAGAAAAATAATGGAATAAGATTTTTCCTGTATTTTCGAAAGATTTTGTGGTGAGTATCATTTATTTTATTTTCAGTACTTTCATGATCATATAATATATTAATGAAATTATGTATGTTATATCTTGGTTGATCACGTAAATATATATTTGAGATGTTTTCGAAAGACATGAGTTGAATTTGAAGATCTGATGATGACGATAAAATTGTTATATAGTCTAGGGCCCAAAAACATGTGACATTTCAATCCGATAGTTTTCTTGAGGAATTTTGAGGAATTCTTTATTATGTCTAGTTTCGAATGGATGATTGTGCTTCTTTTGTTATTGATGAAAATTTGGACTCTCAGTAAACATTGTCACACGAGGACTTACCATTTTTTGATGCATGATTTTCATTATCTATTTTTGGTTCATTTATACTACCAATTTGAGATGGTTATCAGTCACACTTCCCCATGCGACAATTGCATATATGAGGGCATAATATACCACATCTACTATACTTATCCGGAATTTGAGTTTCGTAATGAGTTCACGAAGTTTTCTCATTGAATTTGCTATATAGGAATTCCATTCGAGGTGGAAATCTGGTCTGAAAATGTTTCAAAATATTTCACTTCTTCAGTAGATCCTAACTTGAAACTTGTTTCATCATAGAGGGATAGTAGTTCTTTATACGTTATAAAGTTTTAGGTATAACTAGTAAATGGTATATTGTGTTTTTTTTAAGATTCATAGTAAAAGATTTTTCGAATATGTCTTTATCATGGAAAAATCATTTTCAACAGTGGATTTTAATAAATTCCGGTTATTCGCCCCATAGAAAATTGCAGTATCATCCGCAAAGCTGTTGATGTCCTCTATAATTGGCAACTTGAACAAATTATTCATATAAAGCGTGAACAATACTAGCCCCAAGTTCCTTGTGACACACCAAACTGAATTTTTCGGAGGGAACTCATTTCGCTACTAACAGACATGCTTCGATACCTATCAGTAGGGTAAATTTAATTAGTCAGTGGAATTCCTTTGAAGCCAACATATTCTACTAATGACTTTTTTATGATCGACTGTATCAAATGTTCTGGTTGGATTGGACTATAATAAGTTAAGTCCATTTTGTTGCCTTTTCGAATAGACCAATTCACTAGATATGCGTTCTGCTAGGAGATCATCACATGTTTTCAATACCTCACTCGGTACTCCATCTATACCATGTGTTTTTTTTTGTTTTTGATTCTTCAATGAGTTTTCAACTTCGTAGGTATTAGTGGGTGTGAAACAAAGTGAAATAAAATATAATAATATCATTTTTGATGTCATTAGGATACGCTGTGTTTCACCGAACTCGCTGTAATACTCTGAAAATACTTCTGGAATTTCTAGACTGTTATTTGTGAGGCAATTATCTTCTTCACGTATTGTTTTGTTAATAATATGCAATAAACTTTCATTTTGCTATTTTTACTACGTTTCCACATACCAAAAAACTTTCTTTATTTCTGTTAACAAACTCCGAATAATATTTCATTTTTGTTGTTTTGAATCATTTAACGTTTATATAAATTTTATATTCAGTCCAGTATTGATTGATAATTGGATTTTCTTGATTTTCGTGATATAGTTGGGTTTTGGTGTTTAACGACTTCATAAGATCGTTTATGATTCACTCAAATCTCTTTCTCGTATTCATTTTTATTTTGATACTTTTGCTGCAATCATTTATTGAATTCCAAATTCAGTCATGAGAATTTCGGTAGCTAACATATTCCTTTCATTTCGTAATTTAGTTCTCAATTTTTCATAATCGATAAATATTTCCAAATTATTTTCTGTGTTCATTCTCAATCTTTCTGAAGATATTTTTTAGATGATTATTGAGTTGTGATCGGTTATTGCAGTTTTTAATACTGTCGGTGAGAATGTATCCAATGATTCACAAGTTTTAAGTATTACCAGGTGAAATACGAGTATATCCGTTTTATGTGAGAATACTGAAGTACTCCTGAGAATAGTCTGAATAATCTTTCAGAATATTGAAGTCTATATCACCAACTAAGACACTATTATTACTCATATTGTTTTGACCGAAGTACTTTGTGAGATTATTATTGAATTAATGAGAACAGATAAGAGATCGATAGATTGCTGATATGTCCCAAGTTTCATTATTCTATTCGATAGATAAACGTACACGTTTCAATTATTTCATGAGAATAGTTCAGATGACTTTCTATATATTCGTATACTACAATTCCATCAAACTGATGATAGTCCTCTCTATTGAATATACGATTGTAGTTGGGGATATCTATAAGATCTTAGCTACCTAGCGTTCTTGTTTCAGTTAGCTCAATACAATCAAATTCAGTTTCCAATGATGTAGGTGACACACTTCAAAATTCTTTATACTATTGATGTTATTATGGAAAAAGCTGAATTTTGCTGTTTATTTTTCTCCTGAAACATATTGTTTATAATTTTTTATATTTTCTACTACATTGTGGGTAAGTTATCAACTATATAATAAACATAAATGACAGACAGTAAAATTCTGATTTAGGATGAATAGACATTCGGTATTAGAGTAGTTTTCCTGTAAATGAAATCGATTTCATTTTGTAAAATTAAGCAGTCTTCATAATTGCCAATTACTTTCTATAGCGTTAGATCATCAGCGCAAAGAAGTTTTGCGCAGTTCATCATTTTCGCCAGGTCATCAATGAAAAGCAGAAATGAAAGAGGCCCCATGTTCGAGCCTTGTGATGCCTCTGAGCTAAGTGTGAACAAAGAGGACGGAAAACCTTCATGTTCCACGTATTGCTTTCTGTCAAAGGAATAGCTTGTAAAAAGATTAATTAAACTTCCAGAAAAGCCAAACGATGATAGTTGCTAGATGAGGATGAAAAATCAATTTGATCAAACGCCTTTTGCATGTCCGTATAATCTACGTCAACCTGTTGCTTTTGGTCTGAATCATCAGAAACATGTTTTGAGAGGCATGCAAGATTGGTCACACATGACTTTTGTTCCACGAACCCATGCTGATCGTCCAATATTATATTTCTGATCAAGTTATAGATGAAACCATATAAAATTATTTCGAAAAGTTTCGAGAAACTGTTTAATATAATTTTATACCATAATTGCGTCCCCTTTCTTCAAGATAGGACATACACATGCTGTTTTCCATATCTCAGGGAACGTAGATGTTTTCAGTGAAAGATTGAAGATGTGAAGCAAAGGGCTTAATAAAGGGTGGATACAATCTTTTACTAGAAAACTTGGTATGTGGTCTGGTCCAATAACTAGTTTGTTTTTCAATTTCGAGTGGCCTTAATATCTATCTCATTAATGTGGTCGATATTTATACCCGGGAAACCGTTTGGAAAGTTATCGAGCATACCACACAGGGAGATATCTGATATGATGTATACACTTTCAAAATAGTTCGCAAAGGCGTCAACGATTTCCCGAGGTTTGGAATAAGAGTTATTGTCATCCTTCATAATGCCGGGAATTCCAGAATTGCATTTTTTAATCTTAATAAAATTCCATAAAGTACTTGGATTTCCGTGTATATTGTTTTCACCCTAATCAATGAAGTTTTTTTAAGCTTCATTCATTTGTAGTTTGACTTCAGCTCTTAGCGAAATGAATTGTTTGCTTGAAAATTCTATACGTACGAGCAACTACATCAGTAGACATATAAATTACTCCTTAAATACGTTTCATTTCACCTACTCAAAATGTGATATTTATCGGTTTTGGGTAAAATGAATTTTTAAAAAAACGATTTTCATTCAGTTCGATGAATGGAATGAAATTGATGAACTTACCTGCAAAATACATCCTAGATAATTTTCTCGAAAAGCTAACTGCTGCTGATACAAGGGATCTAGCGTTCTTCTGGCAGTGGTAGTTTTCGCCTTTGCTACACATTTTTTTCCATTTACGAGGTATACTTTGACATACGGAGCTGTAATAATAACGATTTTTTTAGTGGTATTATCTAAAAACTAGAATATCTAGTGACAAACACAGGAATACGTTCTATACATTAGATAAAATGGTTTTATTTGAAACCAGATGCCAAAAACAAAGTATTCGTTATTCAAAACCAGACAACGCTGTTTCTACCTGCCATGGGTCTCATCAGGGCTTCTAAGGTTTGTTCTCTTCAATTGTGACTCCAGCCGTGAAAGACAATGTTATTAGATAGGCTTTCACGGCTAAAAAATAAGGTCATGAGGTCTTACAGGTAAAACCTTGAGACCTTATCTTTTGAGTAATACAAAATTATAACGAATTTACTCGAAAGATACGCACAATGCGCACGACAGATCTTCGTCGGTATGCACTATTGGTTTCGTTCAAAAAAACTGTTCAGTGTCCTAATATTTCACCAATCAAATATTTTTTTTATATAGAAATCTTAGTTGGTGCCACACAGTCAAGTAAATAAATGGTATGTGATCTGGTCCACTGTGTAACCAATCTGAAATTCTGAAAATAGTTGTTATCCACAAGATATTGGCTGAAAAATTGAATAAGGGTAGAAATTGAAATCTGAATATGTCTAAATGTATCATTTAATCATGTGAAAAATATTGTGATAACTGAATAATGATTATAGATGAATGTACGCTTTCACTTATCTAAGGAAAAATATTACTTATAACATTCATGTCACTGAAAAAACTGATAATCAGGAATAGTACCGAAAGTACCTCACCAGAATATACTCAGTTTAGGTTTACACTATAAGTGGATATCAACTCAAAAATCAATAATTGTATTATGTCGATAAATCAACATTTCTAATGCATTCATCCAAAAGTCGAGAATTACACCTAAGCATAGAATATGCTTGTATTGTGCCTATTCTCTCAATTTCAATGAATGAAAGTTTTCATATTATAGGTTATATAATATATTGGAGAGAGAAGGTAAATGCATTGAACCATAGGAAGGAGTGAGAGCGGGTATTCCATGAATGAATACTCCTTGGAAATTTCGTATGATATGATAAATTTGTATCAATTTTGTACTGGGGGATTCAAAAGATATTGTTAACACTGTAGCATTTTCAGCGAGGTATAATTTTATTTTTTTTCTCCAATTTGGGAAGAGTGTTTATATTTTTCAGAAGTGCTGGGAGCATATTGTAGAGTTATGGACCAAAAAGGAAACAAATCTTTGAGTGAGTCTTGTGAAACAATGGAAGTTGTATTTTTTCGGTGAATCTAATTACATTGGATCTACATTGGTCATATTTTTCAATGTATGAACAAATCCTTGTCAGGCTTTGGGAAGTATATGAGTATATGTGATTCATTTGTTAGTAAAATTGCCTGTAGCTGTAGTCTTCTATCAGAAACGGGACAGACTTGGAGCATCTACTTTTCTAATTAAAAAATGAACATGGACTATCAAGTCAACGAGGGCAATGACATTCATCAAACTAGGCGAATGTAAAACCCGCCATTCGGCAAATTAAGAATGGTAAGGACACCGAGAGAGATTCAAATCGGACATAACCTCGAAATTTATCGAGACAAATAGGGGCGGACCTTATTTTCTTCAAACGATCGCGAGAAGACGTACTGACCGATTCGTCAATTGTTGTTTATGAGTAGGAGAGAGAGATGGAGCACTAGGAGAACGGTATTGTGATTTCATTCATAACATTTCAGGTAGGAACTAGGAAGGGCGATGTTAGATAGCGATCTATTGTTTACTTTATAGGCTTAAAATATTTTTCTTCTGTGGTCTATATACGGATGATTCTTCCGATCATGAAAATTCATTTGAAATAATTTGAACTCTTTCTCGAAGGTATATTTGAATTAAGAACTTATATAATAACTCTATTTATATCTTTCCTATTATTTTATGAATACATTTAGTTCGCTTATCTAAAGTGGGTATTCCAAGGTATAGATAAATTCCAAGGTATAGATATATGTAAAAGGAAGAATCGAATAGCAGATACGACCGCCCGGGATTAGGAAATATTTCTCTCTACGGGGCGAAAGAGACATTTTCAGTATATATTTCAATCTCAAAAATTTATTGCACTTCTCTAAGGTATCACCTCATTTTTTAGGTAAATTATATCAATTATCAAATTTCAAAAATATATTCACATTGTCAGGATTGATTCATTTTTTTTTACTGAAAAATACCTAATATTATAATTGCTCTAGAATTTGTGACTACGAACTATTTCCTAATTGGTCTTCCTTTTGGGTATTGTGGATCAATTACCTCTGGCAAAAGGTGATTGAAGTAAAAATCTTTCAATTTCGGTACCATCTGATTTTCCCAAAATGAATGATCTTTTTCTATCTGCAACAAAATTTTTAATCCCAATT
>WOGR01006553.1:0-13005 GCA_015342045.1 Leptinotarsa lineolata
GTGTTTTTTGTGACTGTTAGCTGTGTGAGTTTTCGAATTTTTGAGTTGTCATAACTTTGTTAATAATGAATATTTTTTCATGAAATTTTGGTCAAACCTGTTTAGAGGCACTCTGAATCCAGTGGCGTAGTGATTTTTTCAATAAAAAAATTGCTAATAAAAAATTCCGATTTTCGACTAAGAAAAAATATCGTAGTATGCCCTGAAACTTTAATAAACATTTCAAATTTTGTCCTAAGGTAGACCTTTTAGTATTTGACATTTAAAAAAAAATATTAAAATCGATTTAGAACTTCAAATTTCAGGGGGATGTTTCCATTAAAAATGGGTACATGAAGACTCATGACAATGGCCCAAAGATTTAGTGGATATTTGTTGACGATGTATTTGCTATCTAAGATCATAACCTAGATGAAATCAACTCTTTTTTTGAATTATATAAACACAAGATAACCCACAATAAAATTCTTGTTAGAAAGAGAAGTGCATAATCAGCTTTCTTTCCTCAAAGTGATGAAAAAATCAATAAACATTCTTGATGAACTAGAAAACTAAAAAAACTACAAAACCGATAAATACGTATCATTTTGTCACGTAGCAGACTCACTCCCTTAAAAACCATATTGGACAGTTTAGGATGATTAGCAATTAAAGATTATTTGTTATACCAGACACTTACTTTCATTTTTGAAATCAAAACAGGACGGACACCTAAATACTTAATTGTTAAAATTAGTTACGATTTTGAACAGCACCAATACCCAACCAGATCAAGAAATTGCTTTCGCATACCTCTAGTAAGGACAAAGACTTCTCAAAATTCTGTCTTTGTTAAAGGAGTCAAAGCTTTCAATGATTTAACCCCAGGATTGAAGGATATAGATTCTATTGGCCTTTTCAAAAAATTATTAAAAAAATATCTGATGGAAAAACGTAATGAGACTTGACGTTTATTTCATAAATACATATTTGTTGTGAGGCGTAAATTTGTATTTTTGGAACTTTTCATAGATATTTTACTTTTTTTCTATAAGACATTTATTTTATTTTATATACATATTTTTTATGCACTCGCAGGATTTTATAATATATTTGAGATGAGATGTAAATTAGTAGTTAACAGTTTATCGAAATAAAAGTCATACTGATGGATAATAATAACCTCCATTTCAGATTGTGTTTTACAAAAAAATGATTGCGAAAAACTTCAAATAAAACAATGTCAGTTTTGACAGCCTATGAGAGATTCTCAAAGAATCTCTCATAGGCTCAAATAATCAAAATGTGATATGTTTGTTTATGTGATAAACTATTAGTAAGAATAAAACAGAAAAGAGGTCAAGTATCTTCAAAACTATAGAAGTCGATTCAAAAAATATCTTTCAATCAATATGTTATAAAATAATAAGAGATGTTTTCAACCTGTATGTTTCCTAAGATGTGCAGATAATTCTCCTTTGCTGGCAAATCCGCTACCACACGTACTGCACAAGTGAGCTTTAACTCCGCTATGCCTGACGGTATGCTGCCTCAGATTGCCCAGTTGGTTAAAACCCTTTCCACATGTAGAACATAAAAATGGTTTCTCTCCATTATGGGTTCTCATGTGGTCTTTCAGATTCGAAATTTGATTGAATGCTGAAAAATAATTATTTTCAAATACTTACCAACAAATTCTCTATACACTATGATTTCATAGATGTCTCTAGAACTAGAATATTTTATTTGTGCCAAAACTTATGAAGAACAGGATTAAAAACTCAGATTTGTCATGGGAAGCACAAATACTACAACCCACAGAAGGTATTCAATGGCAAGAACTTTTGAATATGGTATGGCTGGCAGGATGTTTAGCATTTCAAGAAATATTTTTCCAAAGTTTGAACCTATGTATCACGTTTTATCATAAATTTCGATAAAAAGTAATGAAATTTACCTTCAGATAAGCTATGAAAACAGTTCAGTAAAATCGGTATCAACAAGTCGGTATCTCGCTATACTCATATAACGACCTTTAGGAGTAGTATTCTACGGTCCTCGTATCGAATCCTGAGCTTTTTAATTAACCATATCGTTAGAAAATTTTTATTACAGACTATTGGATTTTTTTTATATTCATGTCTTCTTTCTTTGCTACCATTTATTTTTGTCTGCCAAAAAACAACTATTCACCAGGCTAATACCACGATGGAATAGACCTCAACAATATTTGATAAAAAATCCATATCAAATCTTAGTAATAATATGTGACTTATAGGGTAAATTTTAAAGTAAACAGTAATAAGTTTTTGAATATTGATTTATATAGGGCAGACATCTGTGCGATTTTCCTCACAGAAGATGTTTCTTGTTCATCCTTCAGACAAATTGCTTCCACATCTTAGGGTGCAAGCTACCTTGATAATGTTTAATAATCTTTTAGGTATATAATCATGTATACATTCAGAAAGCAGAGCACAAATAATATTCGTCAATTTGCCACATGGTATAAATAAACAATATGTTACAAGACAATAGGGATAATAAAATTTATATAATGATACATAATAATAATATTAAAACAAAGTGCTTTAATAGCATCTACGGCACTCTTGCAGTATTGACGAGACACCGGTGTTGCCCTACGCTCCGGGGGATATTGAATCCGTTGTGGGGAACGAAAAGTGCCGACCACCAGAGCAAGACGATATTTGTCGTGGAGTTTTCAGCTCCTGGCGAGACGACTATCGTCCGAAAAGAGGAGGAAAAATGGATAAAATATCGAGATTTCCTCTTCGAACTCCGGAGACTCTACTCCATCAAGATGGTTGTTCTAATTATTGGAGTCCTTGGTATAATAATGCCGTCTCTACTCTTGAATCTAAAAATCATACCGGCTTGCCGCCCGAAGGCAGTAATCTTACCCGGACAGATGCTCACTGCGCTTGCTCAGGGCACACGATTCTCGGACTCAATGATCACTTTCCCCACGGTGTGGGGAGTGGTCATTGCTTAATAATGCTGGCGCGTCCTCCCGGATGAGTTGAATCTGTATTTAAGAATGAGAAAAGGGGTTTACATGATATATGATGGAATTGGCCGATACTTGATAAAAATCCATAACGTACTCAAAAAACACTTTGAACACTTGTAAAACTGTTTAGTGACAATCTCACAATAAAGGGTATACATGAATCTCTGTACCCCGCTCCGAAGATAATTCTTATTGCCTTTTTTGCATCAGAAATATTTAATTAGAATGAGCACTATTACCCCAGAGGATTGCGTAACGATAACTGAGAATGAAAAGAAAGCATAATATACTGTTAATAAGGCACATAAACCCTGAATATGTTTCAGTTCCCTGAGCCGGAATAGGTATTGGTGAATTTTTAGGCAAAGTTGGTCTATGTGGACAGACCAACTCAACTTTTCATACAAACAGACATCCAACAATGTGCTGTAATGTTCCGATACATTAGCACTTGAAAAAATAAAATCGCTTGTGGTTTATTTTCAACATCAAATTATTGTTCTTTAACTAGGTTACTGCTTTTTCGAGCGGTTTTGTCTTTTTCTAGCTCAGTGGCAAGGTTTCATATACGTGAAGATATCATTTAGATATATTATAAATAAGAGAGGACCCAACACTGAGCCTTGAGGTACTCCACACTCAATTATTTCGAGATCTGATATATTATTAGAATCTAAGGAGACATATTGTTTGTCTGTTTGACAGAAAGGATTTTAAGAGAGAGGGGGCAACCTCCCTTATTACACATTCTTCCAACTTTCAAACCAAAATAGAATGCCATACACAGTAGAATGATTTACTCAAATCGCACTGAATAGTTACTTTATGTTTTCCTTCCTCAAAATCATTTATAATACAATCAACAACTTTTTTAGAGCTTGTGTAGTTGAAGATGACTTAATGAAAGCATATTGATTCAGATTAAATAGGTTACTGTTTGAGAAATATTCTTTTTTTTATAATTTCAAAATTTTTTCCAAAGATGAAAATATTAATATCGGTCTATAGTTTTCAGTATCAACTACATCAGCTCTCCTTAAGGTAAGAAAAACTCTAGCAATTTTAGATTCGTCAGGAACCTAACCTTTCTCTATGTATAGGCTGTATTAGGGATAGTGTTCCTAATTATCTGTCCTGCAGCAGAGAGCATTAGAATACCCATGCTGGGTGAGGAGTCACCTGTGAAGTTAAGAGTCTTTCTAAATGGTGTCTCATCCTAAGGTATATGTATCCGTGTCAAAAGGATGCATGACTCTGACACAGTGTCACTAACAGAACCTTCGTGATAGGTGGTGCCCTCTCCTTGTAGAAAGCTTTGTCTTAGTAATGTAGGACTCTACTGCGATGAAGCACTTCTCCTTAGCTACTCGTGGGATTCGTGAGCAAAACAAATTTGTGTTGCTTACCTACCTGACGAAAGTAGTCACAATCTGACTGCGGATCATGTTCTCACTAGACAATCCGACTGTGGATAATATCCTCACTAGATTGAGAAAATGTACAACAGACTGTCGACCTTGGAGAGGATTATTCTCCACAAGGAAATTCAAAATCTGGCACCATTTCTTTGCCTGCCCTGCCAACTGACCTGAAAGATCACTCACCAAATGAAGTAATTGGCTTTGTTAAGAAGCTGGATTTATTTGGTTGTGTTTGAATAGCCACAATAAACCATCACAGGTTACAGTGGAGAATGGGTTAAACCCACTCATTTTGGACCAACTTACCTACTGATTATATTTCAGTAAACAAGTGTTTCACATACCTTTACAACAAATATCACAAACATGCGGCTTTGCACCTGTATGGCCATTCATATGATTCCTAAGTTGCTCCTGTCTGTGAAAAGCCTTTTCACACATAGAACACTTATACTGCTTCTCAATAAAATGCATCGTTCTTAAGTGCCTATTAAGGTGAGCCATTTTGGTGAATTTTTTCTCACATACTTCACAACTTATCTTATACTCTTTCACATGAGTTTTCAAATGTGTATCGAGATCATCTCTGTGCATAAATAAAGACTCACAACGAGAACATGAATATACAACATTTTCTCTTTTGATATCCAAATCATCTTCCATATGATAAGTCCCATCATATTGTACGTTTTGTTCTTCCATTTTCATTGCATGAGCTATTTTGTGTCTCAAAAGTAAGTCATAACGACTGAATCTCTTTTGGCAAATATCACACTCAAATTTTTTCACTTTAATAACTTCTTTTGAGGAAGATTCTTCGTTAAGTTGAGTTTGTTCTTCTTCCTCGCTATCACTTCTATATGCATCGAAATCAAAAGAATCAAATTCATCCAGAATTGCCTCCTTAGAAGTAACTTTGCTCTCGATGTCTTCGTCTTTTATTATTTCTTCTACATTATTAGCGTCCGTCTCCAACAGGTCATCCTCGTAAAAAATAGTACCTTTTTCCAGTCGTCCTCTCAAAATCTTGTCACTTCTTTCGCATTTCTGCTTGAAGAGATACATGTGGACTGTATTACTAACACAGGCTGTGCAAATCTGTTCAGGTAAACCGTCCCCAAGGGTTATCTGAAAAAATTAAATATTGATGTAAAGATATTTACTTTATTTGAGGATGCATAAAAGATATTTCCAGTATTCAGTGGCGAGCTGGCCTTAGGCACACCAGGCAAATGCCCCGTATATCGCCATTTATTTGGCGCAGCAATAATCACAAAATGATTGAAGTTTTGCAATGGGAGGGAAATAAAGGAGCAACTTCAGCATAAAGTTGTTGAAAAATTCAACACTCCCAAATATCATATTATGTGTACGAAAACAGCAGCAAAACTGCAAGTGAGTTTTGCTTCTTATTTTTCCATAGATAGGTGAGCGTTATTGTTTCAAATGATAAGATCTTTTTTATACAGATTCTCTTATTCACGTATCACGTATCATCTGGTGTACCATTGGGAGGATGCTGCAAGCAGCTTCAGAAAATGCATATATTCCTACTGCTATAACAGCTTCCAGCAAAACTATAAGTGATATATCTAAAATACGATTTAATTTGTTGAAAAATCGAACTTCTTTAGTAATTAATCATAATAAACGTTTTTATTGCTACAAATAACAAGATACATTAAATGAAGTAACAAATGCCATCATGCTTTTCTACATTATAAAAACTATAGAATATTGACCTTACTTGCAAACATCTGATAGGATCAGTTATGTTAAAATGATAACTTATTTGAAATATTTAATAGATAGAATTATGGATAATTACATGTATTTGTATTTTTGTAACATTATAGATGAAAAAATTATCTGGAATCATTACATCGACCAAATTCTGAAGATAAACAATTCAACCACCTGTGCCACAATCAATCACTATCGGTTCTCCGAAACCTGATAAATTTAGGTTCTGATTGTGTGATAGAAAATCAAAAAGCCAAAGGTTAAACTAACTAGTTACTGAACGCAGTTTAAACACTGATATTCCACTTAAACAACCTGACTGTTCATCTTTGTAGCAGTAGGGTACTGTAACACTATAATTGGGTAGGTTACTATATCTACCAGTAAGAAATGCATGGTTTCAATCTATATAACTTAAAAAGTATGTTTTAATAAAGTTCACAAATTTGCTTCATTCTATAATAATACTGTTCAATTTACATTGAATGAGATATAATGAACTGAATCTTTTAATAACTGCAATTTTTCACCTGAATTGCAGTACAGGCACTCATCATTTCAGAAATATGCAAGGAGATTCCGGAGCTCACTTCTGGTACAAATACTGATTGAAATTCTCCCTCTTCAGTTAAACATGCTCGACATATATTTCGAAGTTCGCATTCTTCCATTTTTCAAAAATAACTAAAAACTTTTGACAATCAATGGAATTCCAGTGATTCTTGTTATTACAACAAAATATCATAGAATGCCTCACACAGGAAAAACTCATCTGGCGGCACTGTGATGTGAGAGGTCAAGTTTCTGTGACTTATTTTCTCTATGTTATATTCTGTGTTCCAGGTGTCATTTTCAGCGGAAAATTCAAATTATTTTAAAGTCGCTCACACTCACTTAACACTCTCATTCATCTTTGTTTCTCCGTACTGGAAAGCCAACTGTGGCTCCCCCGGTGGGGGTAAAAGGGACGCCTTCACATATGAAAATTACCATTTCATCATTGTTTCTCCGTATTTTCGGAGGCTTTGTATGTATTTTGGTTTTATATTGAAGATGTGCAATAAGAAAGGATTGTAAGATAATCCTACTGACCCCTCCTCCCTAGGGATAAAAGGGGCGCGTTCACATTTGAAAATTACCTTTTGTGTGCAAATATTATTGATATTTTGTAATAATATGTCCTTAATTATGATTTTATAATTTATTATTCAGTACAAAAACAAGGAATATCCATTTTTTATACGAATTCATTCTTTTCCTATTCAGACCTCAATTTTTTTCATTTTCTGAATGGTTAATTGATCACACATAGTGAAATATAGTATACACAAAAAATAAAAATAGACTCAAATCCTGGCAAATGAAAAAAATCACGTGAATGGCGAATAATTGGCGTGTGTTGACATGAAATGACTTCATCAAAAATGCTCAAAATACACTTTTTTGCACGACTTTGGAGACAACAGATCGGCATTGCTCAATTGTTCTGGGTAATATTCTAAATTATCTCTCTTTCTCTCTATTCTCTAGTTTTTCTTGGCTTTTTTCGTACGGCGGATTTAGCCGCAATATCCTAAATTCTCGTGTCTTCTCTTGTCTAAGCATAAATTCTATCTTCATTACTGATATGTCATTGGTAACAACAAATGGTAATCCTTATCTAAACACCAACCACACCAAACCGAATGACAGAATAGTATTGTTTACTATTCTGTGACTGAATCAACTCGGTTGATATTTTATTTAGAGAAATAAAACAGTCGGACTTATGTTCAAGTTAATAATATATCACTTTTATAGTTAATAGTTAATAAATTCACACTTTTTCTAATTTAAGTAATATAAATCAATAATTTCGAGTTCAATCATTCAATGGATTTGAGATCAGATATAAAAAACATGGATATCAAAAAAATTTGTCGAATATGTCTCGCCAATACAAATCGTTTAAGAGATATTTATGAGGGCAGAATTTGCAGAATAATTGAGAAATGTGCTTCTGTTAAGGTAATTTAATACCTCAACTTGAAAAATTATATAAGTCATTATTTCAGGTGATGGAAGGTGATGGCCTACCTCATAACATATGCACGGCTTGCTTCTATAGGCTTAAACAATTTTATTCATTCAAGAGAAAAATAGAACATAATGACAAGTATCTTCGAAAGATTATTAAAAATAAAACAGAGCGCAGGGATATTTTGAATTTAGCTTTGACCAAAGCCAATATAAACAGTACGAGTATGAGTGCTATGATAGGAGAAGAAATCAGTGAAGAGGATATTCCTCTCAGTGAAAGGATGACAAAGTCAGAAGAAAGGCACGAGGCACATAAAAATGATCCTCCACCTCTTATACCATTAGTGTTCGATAATAAATCTGTGGCAGGAGTGAATATAGATGTACCTCCTTTAATTCCTATAAATCCAGGTGTGAACATTCATGCCCTTGGAAATATTGTTCCAATAATAGAAAACCAAGAATACTTTTCTAAGAATTGTGATGAGAAATTTGAAAAAAGTTTATTCAATGAGAATGAACTGAAAACATGTAAAGAAAATTTACTGCAGTGCAATATCTGCAAAAAAAGTTTTTTTGATAAAGTGAAGCTCATTAAACATTTGAAAGGACATATGATCGTTAAAGGTTACTGTTGTAAAATTTGCAATAAGCAATACCCGAATGCTAGTAGATTTCGAAATCACCTACTAAGTCATAAAGGCGAACGTCCTTTCTGTTGCACAATTTGCAAGAAAGGTTTTATAACAAGAGGTGGACTTGATAGACATTCAAAAACTCATGGTGAAAGCCGGCCATATATATGTGATGTTTGTGGGCGGTCTTTCAAAGTTCCTGAATATTTGGAGAAACATAAAAAGCTACATGCAAATATCAAACCCTTTTGTTGTACAGTCTGTGACAAACAGTTCTCACAGTCGCAGCACCTAGAAGTTCACAATCTTACATATCATACACATGAACGCCCTTATTTGTGCAATGTATGTGGAAAGGGATTTGTTAGTTCTCCGAGACTGAAGAGACATATGGGAGTACATACCGGGTTCAAGCCATTCGTCTGTCAGTATTGCCCAAAAACTTACACCACATCTAAAAATTTGAAAATTCATGAACAACGCCATGTGAACGGTAGTTCTTCTGAGAAAAGTTATTGTAATATTTGTAACAGAAAATTTTCTCATCCTTGGCGTCTTTCTAAACATAAAAAAATTCATGAAGGAATGTATCAATGTAAGATTTGTAGTAAGACCTACTCATCAGAAAATTTATTGAATAAACATCTAATTACAGTACACGGATATATGGAAGAAATGGCTGTTGTAACAGAAGATACATCACATATAAATATGTAAGGCTATGAAAACTTGAAAAAATTCCTGTATGGTTACTTTGAGTTGCATGTCGATCAATAAAATTACATTATAATGTTGATCACAAATTTCTACTTTAAATAATTTATATTGGTTACAGGTAAAAGTGGAACCTCTGGCGTAGAATAATTCTAAAAACAAGCACTTTTTCCAGTCATCAGAAATGCAATAATAATCTCGACGCACGAAAACTAATTTAATTAGTCTTAATCTCCTGAAGACGCCAATTTGGTTGTTGAAACGCTCGTCGAGAAGAGTAATGCATTTCTGGTATTCGGAAAATGTGCTTGTTTTTGAATATATATCGGCCTTAGAAATCTCAAAGAGTGAAAGATGTTTCTCTGATTTTATTTTTCAAATTTCAATAGTCTACAATTTAATCTTGATTTGACCTTGAATTTAAATAACTTTCCATAAGAAGTGTTATTGATTTTCACCAACTAACTGGTCAGTGTATTCAAAAATCAATAAAAGTTAGATGATATCACTTTCAAATATTTTCCATTTAGGACCATCAATTCTGCGCTTGTCAGTCTAGGTTAAATTGAAAAAAAAATCCATTGATTTTCGTTTACTCAAGACTGCTGTAGTTCTCAAAAATAGTAGGTATATTTGTTCAGATCTACCAACTGTATAATTTTTCCTAGCATAAAGAGGAATATAATTGCTTCAACTGGGTTTCTTGTTCTTGAATGTTAAAAGTGAGGGGATTCGGGGTACAGTGCACAGGAAGGTGCACTATAATAAGAAATGAAAAAGCACAAAAAATTAAGAAAATTCCATATGAAGAACATATAATTTTCTCTTTGATAAGATGAATGAAAACACTTTTTTGTCTAGTCTACACCACTATCTTACGACCGGTTTCGGGGGTTTAACCCATTCTCGAGTAAAAACTAATTTTTTGGAGTGTGCACCTGGGTTATATGGGGTACATGTTACAGATAGTCTGGGAGGCTAGGTACTATAGGTACTGATTGAATAGGAGTACCAACTATGAGACCTACATAGATCGAGTTGTTCGTTTAGGGGTATATACTTCGGGTTTTTTATTGATTTATTAATTTCCATGTCTTCCAACAAATTCATTTTCTTTCCTTTATGACAACACGACATATCCTTGTGTCGGTGTTCATAAATCTCACTGAAACCATTGTCTATAAATCCTTAGACAAAGCTGAATTCCATCCTCGTGAAAATTAAACTGGTCCTGATCATGAGCACTAAACGATGCTCCGAACTTTTTACAACACTTTCGTCTCATTGAACTAGCATTCTAAATATACATTATAATTTCTATGACTGCTACTAGTGAACCTATGTAGATTTCTTTGTGTCATTGATTGGATTTGAAATACTTCAACGTTTCAGGGTATTTTTTTGAAAGAGGTGCAACACGTAAAACATAGCATAAAATAGTACATGGAGCCGCCAGAGAGACTTTTTTTGATTAGTTTAAAAATTCGGTAGTTTATACAGAACTGAAACTCAGCCATTAAGTTTTATGAACGAGATAGGTATTATGATTCTAACGTCAGGCAAATTATAGTTTCGGGCCACGGGAACCACTTTTTAAAAAGACTTTGTTTGGATTTACAGACTTTATTGTACAGAAGTTACTCTTACAATAGTACTAGCAGAACTGACTATTCTTTCAAGATGGGTATCTTTTATAAGTTTATTATAACTTAGTCAGCATTTGATTAATAAGCATAAAGGAGGGTTTTATATACATAACTCCTCCATCCCTAAGATGAAAATAATACATTAATATTATTTTCATCAACCTTTTCTAATTTGATATTTTCTTGGTTAGTTTTTCGTTTTAAACATTTAAATTTGTTTTTATATTTGGAACGTGAAATAATATATATAAGAAGTATAATACTAATAGATATACAAATATATATTAAAGTATAAGAAGTGTTGTCTTCTTCTAGGGCTTCTAGTCGGTGTAATTGGGTTTTCTCAGCGAGGTCCTGAAGTCGGGTTAGTTCGTCGAGGTTTACTCTTTCAGGAACTTTCATGGGGTTGTTTTCAGGATGTAGCTGGACAGTGTCTATTTCGGGTAACTGTAGAGGGTTTCCTTGAACGGAAGTGGCGTCGTTGGAATAAACTTCGCCTCTAACAGTGAGGTTACATTTACATGGGATATGGATCAACTGTGGTTGTCTGATCTCTTCGTATCCATGCTTCTTACAACTTTTTTCAATCATGATCTTATCTCTGGGGATAATGATAATGTAGGCATCGTTGACAGGTTCTATTATGTCCTGGTCTAATTGGATTTGAGTCGTCTGGCATTGGCGATCGGTTTTACCAATTAATAGTTTTGGTAAACAATCTTCTTTTGAAATCTGGTTGTCGACATGGTATATGCAGGTGTCTTCAATTCTCGTACAAGGTTCATCTTCATAATGATGGTAAGTCGAGTTGAGAATTATATAGGGTTTTAAAGGAACGATAGCTTGGTTGTGTATCGGAATTGGGAACAAATGGAAGTAGTCATAAACATTTTCAAGAAGTATCGGAAAATGAATTGCAAATATAATAATTCCATTTTTATAATTAATTTCAATTTTTAGTAATTTGTTATACGACTGTATATTTTTAAAGTTTGGTAAACTGCCTTTGTATAGGTTTAACATTATTTTTAATAATTCTTTGATATCAGATAACGGTAATATCGTACTATGAATGATGTTTAATTCTGCAAATAAAATTGAATCTTCAATGTTATTTAGTATTGATAATATAATTTGGCAATCTATTATCATTGTATCAAGGGAATTTTGAAGTCTTAAGAATAGCGTGAACTTATTCAGATTTAAGACAATACTCTTTATTTGTTCGTCAATTAATTGTTGGTTTTTAACAATCTGTTGTAAGCTATTCGTAGTTTCGTTCATAAATTTTCTTGTGATAGTTAGGAAATTTTCTAAATCATGGTGAAGCATATTTTGATTCTTTTTCAAAGTGGAAATTGCTTTGTTATATTTTTCTGCATCTTCATCATCTAGAGTACCAAAGAGCCATTTACTTGCTCTGCCTACTATATTAATAAGTGCCCTTTTTGATCGATTATTTTCTTGAGGTTTAATATTGATTAATTTTACTTCGATTTGGTCTAGCAGATAGTTCAAATGATTATACATATGGTGTAGTTGTGGGTATAAAGGGTCTTTGATTGAGATAAACTCTGCGATTCTTTTTGCATTATTATTTAAAATATTTATGGGAGAGTCAAATTGTTTTAAGTCAATGAATTTTAAAAACGTATGTTTTTGAGTGGTAGTTCTCGCTTTTCCGAGGGAGAAGGGAAGGATAGGGTTATTTATCTTGGTCATTCTTATGTCTTGTCCTGTCGTTGCAAGGATTCCAAGAAGTAGAAGGTATAACGTTGTCATCTGAAACAATTTGTTTCTTAATGATTTTTCTT
>WOGR01006554.1:2836-13004 GCA_015342045.1 Leptinotarsa lineolata
TTTAAATTTTTTGATAAACTTTCTAGTGCCTATATTACAAATACATTTTCCTGATGTTAATCATCCAAATGGGATAGATCGAACTATCTACTACCAATAAGACGGAGCCCCACTGCATTCTGCACGTACAGTTAGAAAATTATTTAAACGAGGTTTTTCTCAATAGATGGATTGGAAGACGTGAAACGATCGAATGGCTGGCTAGATCCCCCGATTTGACTCCTCTCGATTACTTCTTATGGGGTTATTTGAAATCTAGAGTAAATTTTAATAGACTAAATAATATTGCTGATTTAAAAGTCAGGATAACGGAAGAAATTAACAAAATAACCGCCGAGGTCATACAAAATGTAAGAGAATTCCAAAATCGCGTCGGTTATTGTCAAGAAGTTAATGGTGGTCATTTTGAACATTTAATTCAATTTTAAAGTACATTGAAAATACATTCTAAACATTATGTGACATTATTATATTCATTCTACGTGAAGTTTGGCGATAGTTGGAGGCTTTATTAAAATTTCACATCCTGAAAATCAATTTTCTCAGTGATGATTGCTCCAAACTTGGAAAACTTTATATTGCTGAACAGAGGACTAGAATCCCTTTCCAACAAGGTGCCACACGACCCCCTTGGCTATTTGAAATTTTCGAAGGGGTTGCTTGTAATTCAGAAGGGGTGCTGGAGGGGGATACTATTTTCAAACTGTGAATTGTCAATTTAAGAATAAAAATCTTACTGTTTCAGGTTTTCTCACATAGTACATAATATCGCTATAAATGAATTTATTCCATACATATGGACCGCACTGAACATAGAAGATAGTTTGAATAACAAAATTGAGATTTCTAACATATTTTTGAATAATCCATCTCCTTCCAAACAAATCAAAATATCTCATACAATTGTGGAATCAATTCTTCAAGAAATATCTAACGTTTCTGTTCAGCAGTAATATAAAACATTCTCGGGAATTTATGTTGAAAGTAGTTGTTCAAACTTTACTATCAATTACTATTTCAATAAGTGAAATTGTTTCATGATGAGAAATCGATTGATAATTGAGTCAGTCAAGAATAAACTCTCCAAAAATTAATATTTTATGTCCATTGTGAATTATTTTGGCAGTGAAAAAAAGTATATGTTTCACGGTGGAAAAATATTTTTTAGCGTGTAAACATTCACGCATCAATAGAGATGCAGAAATGTGAAGTTTTTTTGACAGTTGTACAAAAGAATATTTTTCAAGAGGTAGTTTTTGAGTGAAGGTTTCCTGGCCTTTCACTTCTCCAGTTTTCTCAGTAAATTACTTTATTTCTTTGAGAGTTTCCCACATATTTTTGTTCAATGAGAGAAAAATTGAAATCTAGGAAAATCCTGAAAAATAGTGTCACTGAAATCCTCGGCCGCGAAAGTCTCAACAATTTTGTATTTATAATGAGTTTGTTTCGAAGAAGAAAGTTACATAGGTGAACCTTCGAAACCCCCGCGATAAGAGGATCGGAGATAGCAGAGCATATTTCAAAATCAACAGGTGATCACGTAATGAAATCGACTGAAACTGAAATTGTCTATGAATTATAGTGGTGTTCCGAAATAATTTTATCTACTTTCAAATTTATCAGTTATAATGTACATAATTCAAAAAATACGAAAATCATCAAATATTTTTTGAATAGTACCTAACATACATATATTGGAGTAAACACGCAGTTTTGAAGGCAACTTTCATTTTCTGGAAAATATAATCCAATTCGTTAGTGTATCTTGCCTAAAGACAAAATAATCCTAAATGAAAATTCAAGGATGAATGGAAGAAATTGTGAGGACTCTGAGCGAAAATATATCGATCAAACTAGGCGCGATAAAATGCACCACATAGTATGGTGTATTATGGCGGATATTTCCAACTGATGTGAAAATTAATATCGACGGAAAAACTCAACACCTTTTTTTGTTGACATTATGAAATTATATTTATGTGTGATCCATATTTTTACGAATTGTCTGTCTTTAGTGAATGATTAATGATGCATTTTTAAAAATTATTGAAAAAAAAAATTATGAAAATCGCCAATATTTGTTTGTGTAGTCCCACTAACCCTATCGAATACAAAAAACTGTAATCACTATGATACTCTTGTCATTTTTTTTTCTCTTGTTACTTCATCCTATGTTATCATGTACTAAGGTAAGTTTTTGCAACAACAAAATTGATTCAAACTAACGGTTTTATTTTCTTCATCAGAGGAAACCTTACATAGGCAGGAATTTTTCAGAGTGGTCTTAATTGTTCGTTGTTTCTGTACTTATTTCGATTCAAAAATGATTTCAATGTTTTATTATTTGATCATGATTTTCCTTAGGATAATGAGCATAGATTATCATGTTGTGTATATATCTATTGCTTCGCATATTTCTTGCAGAAATTGTAATTTTTGCTAATTTTGGAGAAGAGGTATGAAAAGAAAACAATTTATTAGATTTTTTCACACGCCCTTTCTGGTATTAGCCAGGGGAGTAGATGTTTTCTGATAGGTGTCAGTCAATTACCCTACAGTGTAAGGAGTTTGAGACTGGCCTGAACAAATTGTTCTTTCGAATGATTTGAATCAATTAGAAGTTTTTTTAAGGACAATGTTGGATAACAGAATGATTATAAGAAATAATATTATCGTTGTTGATGAAAAGAAGCCGTACATAAATCTCATATGAATTTCGCCGTGCACAAATAGAAATGCAATTAAAGCTTTTTGGTTCTTTTATGTCTTCTTTTCAATTTCCAGCGCAAATAGACACATTACTTACAAATATTCACAAGGTTTCTTTTCCATTCGATTTTGTTGAATCATCTCACAATAATGGTTGATGAATTTAACCATTCAAATACTGTGGTGTTAGTCATAATAGATCATCATATGTAATTCATTACATTATTCAGGAACATGGATATTACACTAATATCTAACGGGTTGGAATTGAACTGAATAAAGTTTTTGTTCCCCACAGGACCAACTATACAGTGAGTCAATTTGAAAGCGTACCACCCTCTATATGTCTACCCTATAGAAAATATAAAACCATGCAAGAAAACGATTATTTTTAAGAACGGACACAACCTCTGAAATCTCAAATGGAAAAAATGTTTGAGAGATGCCACATTTCATAAGTCGTTCTACCATCTATTCAAAAATACCACATTCTTGACTTTTTTGTTAGCAGTTTGCGAGAAATCTGGTGAAAACTGTAAACAAGCACTTGATATATTTTTGCAGTCAACGATTCAATTGCATCAGCCGTGGATCTAGACTCCTGGAACCCATATTGGTTCGCGGAAAGAATCTTATATTTCTGGAAAAACTTCGATATTCTTACTTTGATTATAGTTTCGAGAATTTTTCCAAGATTAGATATCAGTCATATAGGTCTATAATTGTTACAATCCAGTTTGTCACCATTTTTATACACCAGTGTAATTACTGAAACTTGAAGCTGGGATGGCCAGTATCCTTGGCTTAATATTATGTTAAATAGATGTAATAGGGGTTTTGAAATAATATTTACCATGCATTTGAGAGTTTTGGCATTTATATTATCAAATCCGGGTGCCTTATTATTCTTCAAGTTCGAAATCAAACTTTTCACTTCGTTCTCAGAGGTTTCTTCACGGAAAAATGAATTTGGTAGTCGTTTCCCACTTTTAAATTCTATATTTGTGATATTTCCCGCAAATTTTTCACCGATACCTGTAAAATGTTTAACGGAAGCTTCTTCAAAATAGTGCCTGTTTCATTCCTTATTTGTGTTATTTCACAGCTTTCATTTTCGTTAGATCATGCTTCTTTTATAGTTTTCCACATTCGTTTGCTGTTACCCTCGCTTTTATTTATCTTTTTTTTGTTGTAATATTCAATCTTTGCTTGTTTCATTATGTCGTTCAATTGATTTCTGTACTTTTCAAATTGCTGAAATTTTACGAGGCTATTTTTATCACGTAGCCATTCTTTGTACATTTCGTTACGCGTGTTTATGGAAGTAATTATTGCATATGTGATCCATGTCTTTTTATTAATGGATACCTCAATTTATTTTGATAACTTTCGTATTTTTTTGTGTTAGTCTATTTATTTTGTCTATTATAAGCTCAGTTGTCCTGTCTTCTAATTTTTGCCTCGAGCAAACCGACAAATCACGTGTAGCCGAAGATGCTCCTAAGGAAGGCATCCACATCATCTCATTCGAAGATACACAACATTAGTAAAATCTGACTATATGTCCTTAATTGTATACGAACGAGGTCAATCAAGTCAGGCATAAAAACCTGCAGACCACGGCCAACAAACTTTGGAAATCGCTTTGACACAGTTATCTCCGACTGTGAAAGTTTACACTCCTTGATTCAGTTGAAAGTCACTATTAGAAAGAATATGCTGTACCTAAACTAGTTTCTGTATTGGAGAAACGTATGATTATTCATAGAGTTGTCAAAAAATTGAGACATAAGCGTCAACCACTAATTTGGTCTTCCTACCTATTTTGTCACATTTTGCAAGTTGAATACAATCCACATACCAGATATTATGTTGTGTATGTACATATAATATAAACAATTGCTACTTTTATAGAATCAAATAATAATAAACAAAATTAGTATCATCATTTTCAAGCCACGTTTTACATAATGAAAGAATATTACCTGCTTTCTGATTAGATTTTAATAATACTGTCAACAGTATATATCCAGCGCACGCTAAACACTGAACGTCTCTGTCCAACGCTCCGACGAACAGACAGTAACCTGCCTTCCACTGACGTATATACGATAGAAACGGAAGCCAGACAAACTGGCGCCATTACGTTAAGTAACGAAGCGGTTCACCCTTCCATAAGAAGTTATCGCTTCAAAAAGACCAAGGTGAAGCATTCTTGAGTTGTTAAAAATTACCCTTCGTTCATTATTCTCGAGATTATTTCTTGTTGCCAAAGTTACGTGGATTGGATTATTTTTACACTTCAACAATGAACTGGAACTATTCTCATCAAAGGGAAACTTTGAAGACCCACAACAATGTACAACAGTGATTGAAATCATAAATATTTCCTGGCATTTGTTGCTCAGTTCTGTTGTTGACAGAAATAAAGGAATATTTGCCTTGTTTCGGATGAAGCAGCGCAAATAGGCAAGTTTTGGACATCTTTACTTCACATTGTTGCACACCAAGTAGGAATGTCTAACAAAACAGTTAGGAAAGCACCAAAGTTGAATACATTTTATCCGTATGAAATGAATCTGCTTTATTTCTGAACAATGCCTTCAATTCATAAATTCAAACCAAAATATTTTGCACAGTGGTTGCATTTCTGATTGGGAGTTCATTTTTTTTAATAAGCACGTCAACAAACACAGCTGACGATACTGAAAATTTAGATATTGAAAATTTGAACTTATCAGTATCCAAAGAAAATAATTATTTGGGATAGTATTCTTTGAAATAGTATTGCCGAACCTATATTCATTTAGGAAAGCCTAAGTGGTGAGCTCTATATGAATATACTTGAAGAAATAATTGACTCCTTAATAACAACTAGTTTGGAAAATCATATCGATGTGGTTGCTTACATTGTAACGAATATTTCGTTATATTCATATATTCATAATGTTATCTATAACACCAATAGTTTAATTTCCACTATTTTGACCATCTTTTTACTCGGTAACCGGTATTATAGTCACTACGGAAGCTGTCAGTTAGACCCAACCGAATTGTTTCGTGTTTCGTGGACAAACAACTTGAAGTTGGGTTTTCGACGAAACCCTTTCTCTTTTCATTCGAGTCCTTGGCTACAAGAGCTGATACCTGGTACGTTGACCTTTTGTTCCATTTTCTGAATATCTATTAATATTTGATGAGATTGGTTTGGGTTTATCATTTGTCCCTTCTGGATTTTGCTATTCAGTAATAAAAATCGTTTATTTACTTGATTTGTGATAATTACATGCATATGATTGGAGATTGGAGGTTATAACTTCCAAGTGATTTTATGCTGGCTTATATCAGTCATCGAGATATAACTTATTGATATTTGACGGAATCATCTGTTACTTGAAGTATTTTCGTTATTCTCCTTAAAGTCTTTTCAGAAACCAGTATCTACTCCGAGTAAAATTTCAGATACCCGTGAAATATCATTCTCGAGCTACCTGTTGCTGCAGCGGGGTTATTTCACTGGGAGTTTTGGAAGGACAAGACAGGAGAATTGAAGTTGAGCAGTGATTACTTGGTGACATTCAGGCCGTACTTTTCCAGAACAATTCCTCAGGTAAGCATTCATTTTCTATCTGATCTTTTTGAGGTCAAATTAATGTCTCTTTGAGAAATAAATGCGAACTTGAGAGAATCTGTTTCTCTGGCCTGATTGGTTAACAAAGTATTGCACTCATCAAATTTAATTTTTTGTCAAATTTGTTCGAGATTGATCTGATAAACTCAATTCCTCCATCAATTACAAAGTCAACCAGTTATCATTTTTTGGGTGTATGTACTTTGACTTGATTACTTATCTGGCACTCATTTTGTGAGAAGGATTTGCCACCCTTTCTTGATTAACATCAATAAATATATATTTTCTCAGTACCTTCAAAGCATATTGACAAGCTATCAAAGATGGTTACCTATTGATATCTAATTTAGTATATCCTTTCGATATTTTTTTAGATAAATTGTCAATTTATTCTCAGTAATTTTCAGTTCAGTATTGAAATTTCCTGTCATTTCCTTCATTCCACCTAATTTTGAAGCTTCATAACCCTGTATGTGAATAATTTCCATCTTAAAATTCAGAATAGAGATTCCTAATATTGTATCTGATTCGTTTCATTGTTTCGCATGATCTTGAGATACCGTGTACTTGGTGAAGGAGGTTCGTTATCTAACCAACGTCCAGAGGCATTCTCACGTGAGCTCTGAATCCATTTTGAGTCGAGTGGATGGTTACAAGTCTCTGCTGCCTTTGAGGACCAAAGCATTTCTCTGTGGGCTCTAAATCCACCTGATTCAAGGGTGACAAGAGTCTACAGCCTGTTGAGGACCACCTTTCAGACCAGCCACCCCAGGTACTCTTTCCAACCGCAAAAACGAATAAGAAGTGTAAGTATACTCCTCAACTTCATATACATATTATTTCCATACCATTTGTACAAAGGAAATAAAGTTGTTAATTGTTTTCCATATTTATTTTTCCTTCTGATCCAAGCTAAGTGCAAGTTATATCTTTCTTTTTGGTTTTGCCTTTTGCAAGTTGGCGCCCAACTACTTGAATTAGTCAAGTAAACTCCTGGTTCATTTGATTATCAGTAAGTTAATCTCTAATAGCTATTAATCAAGCCTGTCTTGAACTTACTTACACCCTCTCGTCTCAAACTGAGCAGCCTATCGGCAACCAGTGTTGGCACCCCAAAATATTGAAATATTTAATTTGCATTTTCAAACTTTGGAGGGTTACAACATCATTTTTCAAGACGATCATATTCACTCTCAATGAAATGGAGTTTCGCCACATTATTTCTTTCCATTTAAACAGTGGCTGGAAGATAAATTTCCTGGTAGTAGAATTTGTCGAATACGGCCGATGAATGGCCACCACGATCACCTGACTCATCTATATTTCTCTTTCTAGATTTCTTCCTATCAAGGCATCTGAGATCGATTGTTTAAAAAAAACAGCCAGGAGTTTTTGAAGATTTGAAGAGAGAAATGGAAGTTGCATGTGGAGAACTCCAAGCAGAATTTGTTAAAGGGGACTTCCAGAGCAGACTTTATGAGTGTTTATAAAATAATAGAGAACATTCCGAATATTCGATAGGATTGATCGATTCTTGTTATATTTTTTCAATATTTCATTACGAAACACTTGATACTTGAATATCTTCATGATTTCATTTGATTTATATAAAAGCCCAAAAAAAAAGTCAAGTGTCTGAACGTCAGCTAAACGTTCTTCAACTCCTTGTAGGGATTTGAGATTTCATGTTGTTTTCACCTATACTAGAGGGTTCATGTGATTCGACTGAAAACTAGCCTCTAAATCAATTCTGACGTGTTTTTGTATATTTTGTTTTTTGTATATGAGCCGAAATACGCTGGTAGGTACGTTTCCAAATTAATATCCTATATGTATCCCAAGTGATATATCATTTGACTGGGAAAAATATAAGGCAAAGTTCCATATGTATATTATTGTTTATTATTTCTTTGACGAATTCTTGCTGTTATTGGTTGTGACTCAAATTCAAGAAGATATTTTTGACTCATAGTGAGATGTTTTATTTAAATTATATTTTTGCCTGTTGTTTTATATAAGATGCTTTCCAAATAGGAACAAACTGTTGAAAAATTCGAAACTAAAATGATGTAAGCAGCCTTTAAAAGCGTTTTGGGAAAAAAATGTTAATTTCAATTGGTAGTCGGTTATTTAGTACTTTTCACTCAAGAAAGTATCACTTTGTTATTGCAGGTTTGATATTTGTTCTGTTACTCGACGAAAAACTTCCGAGAATGAGTTCTAAGCAAATGTGTCATGCTATCAAGATATCAGATCTTGTATCCCGAGCATATTGTCTGTCTCGTACTGAGAATCTCACAATGAAAAATATCTCATTTCTCTTGTATGCGTTAAACCTTTTTCTTCCCCCTCTCAAATCCCTCTATCTGGGAGGTTTGTCGAAATTAGTGCAAATGATAATATATTATTGATATAATTTATGAATTCAATTCGTGATTTGATTATACCACGTTTACACGTCATCACGAAGGAAGATTTCCAACAACCGATGTTACTGAAACTAACGTTGATTGCTGTGTAAACACTATTTTTGAAGTAGGATGGATTCATGAAACCGAATTTGAAAAATGTCACTTTCTCACATCTTCTGATGTGTCAGAAAGTGATTCTGCTTGAAACATGATTCCTTATTGAATACGATGGGACTTCGCTGCCTGCTTGAATGAAAAGAAGGCAAGAAAGTGGAAAAAGACTTGACCGGATCGAATATTTTTTCACGCAGTAGAACCTATGCAAGAAATGTTTACCTGAAAACTGCCAAAAATTTTAAAACACATTTCAGAACATTGAAATCTGAGTTCACACTCGATAAAGAAATTTTCAATTTCATCTAATAAACAGTATGATGGAAATTTTTGGGGTGATTTTATTCCTATTTTCCCTCAGTAAGTATCACTAATACGGAAATTAAAATAATATGGTCCCAGAAAATAAAACTTGCCATCAAGAAAGGTATTTCCTGAAAGTTTTCATCTCATAGAGGAAATACGCTCAAACATCTGATAGCTTAAATGCAAAATTTACGAACAGTCAGTCAATTGCATTACGTTCGTAACGATAGAAATTAGGAATGGGTTTTATGATGATAGCGGTGTAGTCACGATCGATTTAAATAAATATTTCTCAGACAGGGGATGTTAGGACTCTGGTTGTTATAACAACAGATTTAAATGTGCGTAAACGTGGTCCACGGTGGAGTAGTCAATCACAATCCATTGTGGGATTGTCTCAAAACCGTATACAATTCAGTTTCTTCAGTCGTGTCTGATACTGTTTATAAAGTGTCCCTTCTGTATTGACTAACAATAATAGTCAACGAAATTTGAATTGTCTATAAATGAAATAACTCGGATTTCATTGTATGGAATATAATACGTTTCATTGGAATTCAAATGATTCAACAGAATCCAATGAATTTTAATATTGATATCAACAATATGATGATCACCAAAATGTTTTGTTATAATGTTATAAAACATTTGAATATATCATCATAGAATCGATAGATGTGTTGATTGGTGGAACGATAGTTTGTATCATTAGATTCCATCTGACAAAATCACAAAACAAATATCGGCATCCGTTTCAAAATCATGAAACATTTTTACTAACATTTTTACTTTCTTTACACTATCTTGACTTCTCTAATGTTTCATTATTGATAAAGCTGATTGCAGAAGATGAATATTTCCGAAATTCTTTGCTGAAAAATCGTCTCCATTTATTAAATTCATTGCAATTTCGGATATGGGGTTGGATAGTACCTCGTTCACTAGTTGGGGCAGTGACAAACATGTTGTTTGTTGTTCGCTTCAGCTTAGTTTCGAA
>WOGR01006555.1:0-13003 GCA_015342045.1 Leptinotarsa lineolata
CAATAACAAAATTTGATTTTTCATTATCTCGTAAACCGGCACACAAACATTGATTTATTTTTGATTCTATCACACATCCATGAAAACACAAAATGGCATCATTGATCAATATGATCCACAGACTAGTTTAATGTAAATTTCAATAAAGAACTGAATTTGATGAAACAAATTGCGATTACCAATGGATATAATAACAATTTAATATAATCTTCACTGCCCTAAAAACAATATAGTCAATTTACCCGATTCTTAGAATGAGGCAAGAGTTTGGCGTTAGATAGATCATGAGTTCATAAATTGTCATGTGGTTCATGTCCGATGTTTAACATAGGTCAAACTGGAAAAACATTGAAAGCTTGTATAAAGATCATAGAATCACTTTGCAGGAAGCTGAAATGAATTGAGAGTAAGCAGCTGACATCTATAGATAGGGGCATCAGCTCAATCATGAAAGAAGGTTTGTAACTCAACCTTTTGGGAAGTTTGGAAATTGATAAACTGAGAAATTTCCAATATTCAGTGAACGATCAAATAAATTTCAGAAAGCAATCAGGAATATGACAATGTTAGGTCATTTATTATAGTTTCGCTATCCAATAAATAGAGGAGATTCTTCCTATTTTGTATTATGATGATTTCGACTTGCGAGTGTATTGTTTTTTGCACTTTTAATCGCAAGTGTCTGCTATTCTTTTGAGTAGATATCAAAACTATAAGATGCTTGCAATAGCCAGTATTGATGAAAATCTTCATGAAATTATGTTATTTAGGTGAAAACTTTATTTCAACTGTGACTGTTATTTTCTGGATATTTTATTTATTTTGACCAGCTAATCCTCAGACATTAAAATGAATTGGGATCAACTAATACTTTAATAAGATGAATGAAAACACTTTTTTGTCTGAATTCAACTACGTTTATTTATTCTTACGACCGGTTTCGGGGTTTAGTCCATTATCGAGTAAAACTAACTTACTTTCCCATTACTTACCCCTAAACCGGTTGTAAGAATAAATAAACGTATTGAAAATTAGACAAAAAAGTGTTTTCATTCATCTTATCAAAGTAATCATGAATTTCCACAAAATAAACAAGTCATCAATAACACAGATCAACTAATACCCCAATCGTTTTTCAACAAGTTGGGATTGCTATCAATTTGAAACTTGAATATGTTTCCTGAATAATCATTTTTCACCATCAAAGTGTTCAAATAATAATTCAATGAAAATGATACGCTTCTTAGAAATTTCTTTGGGTTGGAACATATTACACTCACAATTATTCATTTCAGTTTCAAAAACAGGTCAGTCGTTGATTCTTTGGAATGCTTCCAGAAAGAGTTTCAACTTCACTCGCTGAAACTTCGTGAGTTGTAGTTCACTGTTCTCATTAGGAAACAAACAAACTTGACAATAGCAGAGAATTCATTTTTATTTCAAAACATAATGGTGCTCATCCCCTTTGAGATTTCATAATACTCTTTTTTATTATTTTTTTCAGTTCATACTGCATGGCTCATCAAAAACCGTCCATCAAGGTTCACGACTACTTCAATTCACACATTAATTCCATTTTTTCAATCTCAACAAAAGATGAAAGACGTTCGATTTGCTTCGAACTGACGGTCCTTTTTTGAGAGTTTTGAACATTTGACCAAACATTGTATTTTACCACCTGGAGGTGGTGAGTTATGAATCCGGTCAATTATAATTGGTTCAAAGGTGTGAGTTTTGGATCATTTTGGCTACTCATTCAACAAAATTGGTAAAATATGTTATGCATAGGCATATAAAATCTTCAATCGACGAATGTAATCCATAACTCAAAGTGGAGTATAAAGATTTGAAAAAAAGGAAGGTAAACACGAAGTCTTCCCCACACTAAAGGAAATATAGTTAATTATCTAATTGAAAAAACATACATGTTCCAATCACCGCTGTGATCATCTTCAGAGTAACAAAGTATGAACAAAATGGAAAAAGGCACGTGGTATCATGCCATCATATTGATTAATAATTGAGTACATTTGAATTTTGGGTTAATATGTTCCAACCCGGTTTTGGAGTTCAAATTTTTATTGTCGTTTTTTGTCGGAAACTATATAATATGTTGAAACGAACTGACAATTCAAAAGTTAAAGTTTGAAAACATATTTCAGAATAAAAAATTGTCAAGACTTACTTGAGATCGAAAATAGTTGTAAAATGAATTATGGTGTGAATTATGGATCATTTTTGCTACTTAGTCAACAAGAAACAGTAAAATAATTGATATTTTTTTCGAAAGTCATAGTAGTTTTTTCTATTGAGAAGACGGAGAAAATTATTGAATTGTATTTGATAAACAATTGAAGGGCACCCTCCATTTTCCAAACATAGAAGGTGTCACCAATCGTCTTCAAACCAACGCAAAAAATATCGCAGTATATAAGATCAGCAGAAGACAGAGATCCACTCAAATCAGCGGGAGTTTACAGGATTCCATGTAGCTGTGATAAAGTTTATATCGGTCAGACAAAAAGGAGCATTGGTACCCGCCTAGTCGAGCACCAGCCGAGTTGCAAATTGTGACAGATCGAGAGAAGTCTGCAGTCGCTGAACATGCACTGTCCAACGGGGAACACAAGATCCTGTTAGAAAAAACAGAGGCTAGCAACGTCGAATCATTATTTAACAATAATGTATTTAGAAGCCATAGAAATATACGAAAACCAAGAGAACTTCAACAGAAAGGAAGAGAAAATATATCTACCAAAGATCTGGCACACAGCATTGAAAAGTGCCAAAACGAAGCCAAGTCATCCAAATCGCGCTCCAGTTTCAGTTGACACGTCAAGAAGAGTACTTGGACCACGCCACTGAAGATGACTACCGCAGTTGCAGTCGAAACGTTTGGAGATTACAACCAAAGGAGACCATGATAAAATCCGGAAACCAACCAAAACATTGACGTCAGCCGTGAAAGCCTATATTTCTATAACAGTACTAGAAAATTTTTGATAAACGACACCTATATGAAATTTAACTCTTTCAAGAATTGAATGAAGGTTACAATAATCATCGTTTTCAATTCTGTGGAATAATGGTCAAAATATTGCTAAATAATTCCATCAATATTTGCTCTTCAGGCGAACAATAATTTTTTTAATAGGATTGTCAATCTTGAAGATGGGTACAAAAAATATAAAATAAGAAATGAAATGAAGCAAGAAGTAAAAAAACAACAGACTCGTTTATAAAAAAGTGAGATGTAAAATGGGAAATAGTTGTCGACTAATCATATCAAAGTAATTTTTATGTTGGCAGCATATTTTTATGTTAGCAGCATATTTGTATGTTGGCAGCAGACGGCACAATTTTTGAAAGTGACGGCGAGTTCTTTAATTCAACAGAAAATTTCTGATTCAACCAATAGAAACACGTCAACATTTTGAATGAACCAATAGACGAATCAGTCACTGAATCTGAAATCTCGTCTAGCTTTGTAGGTTTCGATTAGAATTTTTGAGAATTTTGAAAAAAATATTAGTGACGATGGTTTGCCAATTGAACAAGTATCGGGTTTATAACAGTTATATGATAAAAAAGAAAGAAGATTTAAAGTTGGGTTATAGAGAGTAAGAAGTATGAAGTTGGAAAACTTTTAGCTCATTGCTTACTCCTTACTTCAGTTTATTTATTTTATAAACGCTCTCCTTCGAAAGTGTATATTCAACTTTCTTACTTTACTTTATTTCATTCCTTATTTATGTAACTTTTTTATCAACCCACCCTAAGTTTAGTTATAGCCAGAAATGAATCCAAGGATATACCACGAGGTTCATACTAAACATCTCTAAAAATTGAACGTTTGAATTGTTTTTTTTGTGATCACATATTTTTTACTGGAAAATTTGAATGGAGATATCATTTAGACTTTCTAGCCAATAGATTCAGCTTCCCTTGGTTTTTTTGTGGAGACATCTGAAATCGAAAATGTATGCAACCGCATCACTAATGAATGCCTATTAAAGCAACCGGTAAACACTTCGACCAATTGCTGTACTTTTATATGGAGTTGATCGGTGGATATTTTCAATAACCAATGAGTTGATACATGAAAAACTAATTAATAAATTTGTAGCTCTTCGAAAATCAAAGTACCATTTTAGAGTGGATACGATGCTCTTTCAAAAGATCACAATATTTCCTTCGAAAAATAAGGATGAATGTCGTCCTAGCTAAAGGATTGAAGTTACAATTATATAATTGATCTCTAAATATGCCTCCCTTTGAACTGGACTGTATTTAATAAACCATTATGTATCCATATACCATACCCTTTTCATAACCATTATTTAATTAGATTCTCTGTTGGTTAGAAGATATGTTTCTCAACAGTAATCATTTTGGAACTGAATATTGTATGAAATATATCCTTTTTAAAGAGATAAGGGTGAAGTTAAAATAATAGAAATGATGTGTGAATATGTCTTCCTGAAAATGAACCATTTTGTATCCATACACGACACTCTTTTCATAACCATTACCCAGTTAGATTCTCTGTTGGTTAGAAGACATATCTCAACAGTAATCATTTTAGAACTGAATATTGTATGAAATATTTCGTTTTTAAAAGAATAGGGATGAATGCTTTTCTCGCTAGACGATTGAAGTTACAATAATAAAATCAATGTGTGAATATGTCTTCCTGAAAATTGAACTGTAATCAATTAATCATTATGTATCCATACACGATACTCTTTTCATAACCATTACTCAATTAGGTTCTCTGTTGGATAAAAAATATAACTCGAAAGTATTCATTTTGGAACTGAATATTGTATGAAATATTCCCTTTTTAGAAAGTAGGGGTGAATGATGTCCTTGCTAGAGGAGTGAAGTTACAATAATAAAATCGATATGTGAATATGTCCCTCTGAAAATTGGACTGAATTTAATGAACCATCCTATATCCATACAAGATACCCTTTTCATAACCATTACTCAATTAGATTCTCTGTTGGTTAGAAGATGTATCTCGACAGTAATCATTTTGGAACTGAATACTGTATGAAATATTTTTTGTTCTTAGTGCATTATCAGCGAATAATCCACCGTGATATCAAACCTGCTAATTTACTCCTCAGTGATGAGGACCGAGTACAAATCGCCGATTTAGGAGTGTCCAATGAATTCAGTGGAAGCGATGCATTTCTATCCGGAACCGCTGGCACTCCAGCTTTTACTGCGCCTGAAGCACTCAACGACCAGAGGCAAGCTGGATTCAGTGGAAAGGTAAGTCCGAATGATACTAACATGTTATAACGAATTTATTTTCCCATAACATAAGTGAGTATGAAGAAGAGAAAAAGGGAAATATAAATCAGAACCGAATCGGAACTATTTGTCGACACAAATTCCACCCTGATGAAATGAAAATGATTAATTAATTGAACGAAGATGATTTCCGTGAGAGAGGTGACTCTAGTGAGATCCTCTCGGAAACTGAATGGGCAAGTAAATCGTCAAAATTTCCGATACTGAAGTGATTCAAATCCCGATATGGCACGCCGAATTCACACTTGATATACCAAAAATAATAATATTTGGGCAACCATATAGGACCAGTGTTTTGGAAGCAAACCAGAATAGTGGATGTTATTCAAATTTGTAGAATAATCAAAGTATGTTCAGTATCAAAAACGCCATCCCGTTAGATCTTCTATAGCGAAGTCGAGTAATATTTCAATAAGGTGGGGCTCCCCCTTGCGTAGTACCAGTGCTACAGTTCCTCAATAATAATTTTCCGTGTCGATAGATTGGAAGGAGAGGTTATACAAAATGGGCGCCGAGATCCCCAGATTTGAGTCCACCAAACTTTTTTATATGGGATAGTTGGAAAACAGAATTCTGCGAGGCGCAATTACCAGATGACGTAAGCTACTAACAGAATGTAAAAGAAAAAACAGAAGATCGTTCATAATCTCTGTTTGGTTTGCAACTTGATGTTATTCAGCTCAAGCATTTGATGAAGTTAATGTTTCAGTTCAGTTTTACTTTCTAGTTCGAAAATAAATACTATCTCAAAAACATATTTTTGGTGCATTTTGTCTGCTTGAATTCATTTCCTTTCTATTATTTTTCAAAATTGTCTTATTTGAAATATATTTTGCATGCACGATAATCAGATATACATCATATTTAGCCAATATAGATGGCCGATGGTAAATTCCTGTTTTATTCACGCAATACACATACGTAACGATCAACAATTAAATCTGTGGGCTCTACATTTTTCTGTGTCGTTTTTTCATCGAACTTTAATAGCTGATACGTATCATCCACCCAGCTCTCACAATTTCATGGAGTAGAGTTCCTGCATAGTCTTTCATGGCCGGAGTCATGATCAGGGAAAACAAAATCCATCCTCGCAGTCAAGACACATACCACTGATGATATATGCTGCAGTAGCAGACGAACTTCCCATTCTACCACAGCCTACTAATCCAGATTTTGTTTACTCTAATCCTGCAAAATGTTTCAACAAGATGGTACTCTTTCATAATAGTCACAAAATGGGGGTAGTTATTTTGTGACTTCCTCGGCTACCCGACTTGAGTCCTTCAATTCTGTTCATGGGGCCCTATAGAAACGGGTATACTCTGTTCAAATCCGGTTCACCGTTAATCAGATGTCGCCTCCCAATGAATGACAACCTTCAAAAGTGGCAAATTGAGCGAGTTGGCGATTAGCGAGGTCTTACCTTTCAAATTGCGATTTATTGCTCATTGGAAATATACCGCCAAAATGTAGAGCGATGGTTTGTAGTTTCAAGGCAACTTTGCGAGTGAAACTCTCAGCAGCTACTATATTGTGAGTGATTGCGATTGAAAGAGTGAAATTCATTCAATTTTTGTATTTTTTTAAAAAAAGTATGATTGCCATTTTGAGTCTCCATGCACCATTAACCAGTAGACATATTTTCAAAAGCGACACTGCAATGAAGACGATATTGAAAGACTTCATGAAGTATATTCAAACCATTTTTTCTTTATTGCGATAGCACAAACCCCATAATTGTACTGCAATGGACAATATAAAATCATTCAGTTTCATCAAATAAACAAAAAAATGTACTTTGAAAAGCAACATACTTGATCAGCCATTATCGAATAAGATTTATTTGAGTTCCATTTTTTTTCTGGTGATTTATTGCAATTAATTTACATACTTTGAGAATCAACACACCTGATTAGTCGTTGTTAAATAAGATTTCATTAATTTTCATCTCTTTTCGGACTATTTACTGCAATCAATTCACAAACTACTATAATTTCATCTATAGGATGAAAAATATGAAAACTTGAGTTACGAACTGTATATTTTTTCAGGCTACAGATATTTGGTCAATGGGCGTAACTCTCTACACATTTGTTTACGGTTTTCTACCCTTCCACGACGATAATATAGTAGGACTTTACTCGAAAATCAAACATCAAAACGTCGAGTTTCCCAGCCAGCCAGACATCAGCGACGATCTCAAAGACTTGATTAGGAAGATGCTGGTTAAAGAGCCCACTCAAAGGATAACTCTACCAGAGATCAAAGTGAGTGTTTCAGTACGTTGCGTTGGCTTTGAAGTGCTATCATTCGTGACGTTTATGTTGAATTCTCAACTTCGTTATCCCATAGTTTTTCACTTGTCTGAAGGCAAGGAATTCAATCTAAATCCATCAAATAGGCTGTCATTTGTTCCTTCCGAAAAGAGTTTTATAAAATCCAAAATATCGTTCATTCAGCTTCTGTTTACGAATTGAAATTTTTAGGTAGTATTATTAAGATATCCATACGTGGTGTTCCAATGAAATTTTGACCACTCTTGTCTCAGAGAACACGACAATTTCTGTTTCTAGTGGGCCTAATTTTCATATGGAATTCAATCTCTTACCTGCAACAGCTACCATCCATATCATTAGGTACAAAACTACCGACATACCTCAACATCAATCGCTCTGTAATTTTTTAAGCAATTTTCTCAACCTTCCTTTACCGGACCTAACATAACTCAACCTAACCTTTCCTTGCATTATTGAACTTATCAACAGATGGAATTTTTTACAATTCTCTTTCACAGCTCCTGAAGAGTAGCAGAAGTGCTAGTGGAAACTCATTATATTAGCCATGAAAAAATGAAATTGTGGGTGATCAAGTGATATAGCTACTTCATGAGACCATTTCTAAGATACATACAATACATGTGTTTTCGATAAGTAGAACAGTTTAATGAGTACGTAGGTCATGAATAAATCTGTTTTGAGAACAGCAACCCAAAATCAGAGCTTTTACTCGTAAACTGAAACACGAATTCATTATTGAACTAAATTGTTCTCAAAGGACAAACTTGAGTGAAAAAATGCGGTGATATCTTCCCCATGAAGACGCCGTCTGTTGAATCGATTTCTATTCGTGAAGATTCCATAGATGAAGTCTTCTCAAAGCAAAAATTCTCAGGCTTGTTCTTTGAAGGCTCTGCCTTGAGAGATGAGCATCGTTGATGATACCTGTTGGTCGAAAGAGCCATGTTTGGAGTCGGATCACGATGATTTCAACATTTCAAATATCTTTCAGAATATTGAAAATACAGGAATTCAAATGGATCAAATTGAATTAACCAATTGTTCAGAGGTTTGATTATTGGTTTAAGTCTGCGGGAACGAAAATCAACGGCCGAGAGCTGGTGACCGCGGCCTGCACCCTCCTACCGCACTACACGCCACCACAGCCCAGCAAAAAATGGCACGATCTTGACACGATACATCAAAGACGCCAAAAAGGAGTGAACGTACTTGTTACTTCTATACGGTGTCTATACTGTCGATGTTGTTGTAGGCATCGCCGCCGTTTCGCCATCGCGTCGCCTTGCCATCACTCGGCCATCACCATTTTCGTAGCCATTTCGCACCATTATCCTCAATGGCAGGCTTTGAATTATTTTTTGAATAATGAATTTGTCTTCTCGCCTCATCAGTACCAGTCTGGATGAAATTACAATGAAGCAGGTAATTCATTAATAACATAATGATTTTATGTCATGAATAAATTAAAACCACTCATGTCACGATGGCAGTATGTAGATAATTTTTTCTTTATTAACAAAACACAAGCACTACAGAAAAATCCTCGAGGCGCTCTGATAATGGTGCCTGTGCGAAAGTAGCAATTCATATTGGATTTGCATCGCTGGAGATTAAATCCATTTGGAGAAACGTTTTCAGGAAGATAATTTCATATGAAGGCAGTTTTTCGAGTGAAACAGTTCTTTACTTAAACAGTGAAGTTCGAGGTGTACTGTGTTGAACTTCAAAACGATGAGCAGCTATAAGCCGTCGCGTATATATGGTATATACTACTCTTGATGGAAGCAAATGTGCCAAGTCACTTGAATACTTTCCGTGAAAGTATCTATAGAAAAGAGACAAATCTTCAACCTTTTTTCGATGTTCCAGACTATCAAGGTTGCAAGTGATGTTCGCGTCTCCAATCAATCGGATGGCTCTTTTTTGAATGGAATTCAGCAGCTTCGTGGTATCCTCAGGGGCGGAGCTCCTAGCATGAGAACAATACTTCAAAGATGGTCCGATCTGAGCTTTATAAAGCATCAAAAGTTACTGAGGTGTGTACAGTTTTCTGATTTGGAACAGTATTCCAAGCATTTGAGAAGTAGCCTTTGCAATTTCAGCAACATGAATGTGCCAAGACATATTGGTGTCAATTTCAACCCCCCAACAAACTTATCGAACCAGAAAGCGAAATTGTATGTCCTGACATTATTATGTCAGGTTCAGAGACATTCATCTTTTTGGAGAAAACCGTTGCCTGGGTTTTTGTAGCATTGAATTGAACCAGGTTACTTTTACCTCAATTCGAAATCACATCCAGCTGCCGGTGAAGATTTGCATCCGCAGCCGATGTCCTGGAATCCAAATGGAATAACAAGACAAGTGTGCTGTCGTCAGCGGAGCAAAATATTGGATTCTTGTTTTTCCAATAAGTCATTGATATACAGTAAACAGAGGGTTGAAGACAATATGGATCCGTGGGGAACACCAGCGTTGATGATAAAAGTATTCGAGAGATATCCATTGACTGCCACTTGCAGGGAACGTTCTTTCAGGGAGCTGAAGAGCCATACATAAAAACGGTCCGACAAGCCATAGCATAGCATAGCAAGTTTGGCCAGCAAACCACGGTCAAAGGCCTTAGAGATATCCAGCGCAACAGTTCTTGACTCCCCATGTTTTTCGATTGCGTTATTCCAAATATGGGTGACATACAATAGAAGGTCGCCTAATGGTCTTTGTTTTCGACAGCTATATTTATGATCGCTCAAGATTTTGAAGCCTTCCACATATTTAAGGATATGATAGTTTACGGCTTTCTCCATGATATTTGATATCACTGATAGCAAAGCGACTGGTCCATAGTATTCAAATGATCTATAGGCATAACCTACGAAGTTTTGTAAACAGCTTATTGTGAAGTCAATTGCTTTCTTCTCTCTTTCGAGAATTCTTCACTTTTTTGTATGAAGATGGAAAAATGAAAAGACAAAACATTTTTCCCACAAAGTATTCTCTCCTGGAAATATGTCCCTTTCTATTTCTTGTAAGACTTTCATACATTTAGAAACTAATTGCGATTGGGATGTTTCCTAACCGAACGCCGTACAAAAAAACCCATATTTGCGAAATAATTCCGATATGGCTTCCGTGAAATCATTTGTCTATATAATAAACGATCATTTGCTCGTGAGATCAACCGTACAAAAATAAATGACTTTGTACTTTTATTCAGCACTATAAAAATCATATATTTTTGAGAAATATCATATGACTCCCCAAAAATTAGCATGGACTTGCTATCTGATACTCTTATTATGAAAATGCTTATTTGATCTTCATCGATCTCCATCGAAGTTCTTGAAAAAATTATTTTGAATGAATTAGACGTGTATACAGATCGATAGAACTGAAACATGATGATCACGCGATGTATAATCAACCGCTTTCAATGCAACTGTTGGAAATTAATATTTCAACTGCTTTCATTGAACTTTGGTAGTGAAGGGGTTACATTGCAGAAAACGAATTAAAAGGTATCTCTTCCTCCTCTAACGAGAAAAATCGTGAAACGACTCACAAGTGTTCCCAAGAAAATTGCATTTCGCTTTGAACAGGCGAAAACGGACGTTTGTATAAGAATTCATCACATTCAGCACTTTCTGTCGGTCTTTCAGAGACCGCAGAGAGTTCCACTACTTTTTTGTGAAACTATTAACCTTCACATCCAATCTTGTTTCTCACGCATTCCTTGAGCCCATCAAATTATCTCTCTTTCCTTCACACATGGTTTTTCATGGCAAGTCATTACTGCTCGAATACATTGATGAGTTTTCTAAACAATTATTGCCTGTCTCGAGTATAAAAAGGCATAAAAATCATCGTATAAAATGATTTGATCAAGCTGAGTCACATCGTGATATATCTCCAAACGTATTATCTGAGACGGAAGGTTAGTATATGATTTTCTCTGACAAGGATGTTTCACAACTTGAATATTTCATGACGTGCTCATATAGACTGAGGTGTTGACATCATCCTCATGTGCCATGCTCTTCGGCATCAAACTTTCTAAGTTGAGAAAGCCTTGCGTTGGTTCATATCGAAGTGAGAAGTTTCTACAGCTCTTTCAAGCCTATTGTTCAACTTTAGAACAGTAGAGTAAGGTAGGGTTGAATAAGATCGTCATAGCAAGCATAATCTCTGCAAAAACAGTGACCACTTATTGGAGTCACTTTTTTCCTGCAGAGGCGGTGTTCCACAGAAAAAGGGTGCATTTTCCAGGGTAGAATACTTCTGTCTGTGAGACTCTCAGTTTCACAGATACGCCGGTCAATTACGTTTCAAATTTTCCTCTTCTTTGTCGTGGCTGGTGGTTAGATTTTTAACTCAGACACATGTCTTGGTGCATTAGTTTCTTGAGCCAACGACCCATATTCCCGTCTGCTCACTAGTGTACCCAAAAAGGCGATAGTTTCTGCTCAATTTTGAATTGGATTTTTAGGTCAAGGAAGTTCAAATATGTAGAAATTTGTTGAAGTTCTCTTCACCAAACCGCCATCTGCAGCTAACATATTATCAACGTAACTCATCCATCAATACAATTCCCAGGCGCTTTCCAAGGCTTTCTTTTCGAATTTCTCCATCAAAAATATTACTACCACTGTGCTCAATGAGCTTCCATTTGCGGTGACATCCGTTTGTTCATAGGTAACATTATTACACTGAATGATTAATGATGAGCCAACGGGGTGGTTATGTCTGCTGAAAATAGATTGCAAATCAGCCGGAACCATCCTATATGAGGAGACTATGCCAAAGTTTGCTAATATCCTCCCGAACCCAACCTACTCTTCTCAAAGAAATGTCTGTGCGCGACGGCATTGGGGTCGTTAAGAATGTGGCCAGCTCATTCTCTTCATGAATTTTTGTTAAACATTATGTTAGACATAATGGAAGGGCTTCGAATTCTCGTAGGACTTACTTCGTGTTTTCTTTTTCTTTTTAAAAAAACACAAGCACTACAGGATAAACCTCAAGGCACTCTAAGAGCGGTGCCTGTACGAAAGTAGTGATTCATATTGGATTTGAATCGCTGGAGATTAAATTCATTGGAAAAAACGTTCTCAGGAAGTTTATTCCACATGAACCCAGTTCTCCAAATGAAAGATTTTTCAAACAGCAACGTTTGAGGTGTACTGAGTTGAACCTCAAAACGATGAGTGGCCATAGGTCATCGCGTATTTCTAATATGTATCGCTCTTGGTGAAATCAAATGTGCCAAGTCCATTGAACACTTTCCGTGAAAGTATCCATAGAAGAGAGACAAATCTCCAACCTTTCTCCAATGATTCAGACTATCAAGGTTGCAAGTTATGTTTGCATCTCCAATCAGGCGG
>WOGR01006556.1:0-13003 GCA_015342045.1 Leptinotarsa lineolata
GGAGTGGAAAGAAAAAACCTGAAGGCAAAGAAGAGCGATTGAAGATCCTAGCAGCTGCGGCAGCAATTATTCGGGAAGATATTCAATCGGTAGCCATCGATAATTCTCATTACCCCCCACCAGGTCGTATGTTTGAAGATATAAATAGCCAGATTCCGGAATCACCGACTCATTTCTTGGAAAAAATTATTTTAAAAAGTAAACAGCGTAATCTGGAACATTGAAAGTTAGTTCGAAAAAACAATAGTCATAGTATTATGACTGCTCTTAAGCCTCGGTCTTTCAAGTCCAAGCTAGAACTGGGTCTCGCTGCTTTTTTTCATCGACGATTTGCTTCAAAGCGTTTGATACAAATATTTTCAACTTTTGGTATGTGCGCTTCTTATAATAGAACTATGATGTACGAGGCAGCAACAGTTTTCCATAATCCACCATATTTTACCACCAGAAACGGGCACGTTCATTCAGTATGTGGCAGACAATGCTGATGTAAATGTTCATACATTAGACGGTAATAATACGCTTCACATAATGGACAAATTGTTACTTCAATAACATGAGTTTTACTTGAAGAGCCTACATCACGAATGAAAGCTCTTTAAGCCGAAGATTTTGCCGCAAAAGCTCATGTTCCAATACAGGTTAATGAAAATAATGGTGTAGTGGGATACAGTAAGTCGAAGATTTTGATTATGAAAGTGAAACCAGAGCATTTTCACTCAAAAAACTCGACGTGGTATGGTTCTATGGCAAATGGAAAAATATACCGTTACCTGGTTGGAATGGTTACATTGAACATTTAACGAAAAATGTGAACTTTCATTTTTACCATTCATTAATCAACCTGCCAGTAACTACATTTTGTGTATTAGAAAATGCAAAACTTTATGGTCACGATGTATGCGTGATTACTTTTGATCAATCTCTGTATGCAAAAGCTCAAGAAATCGTATAAGCTGCACCTAAAGGGTCCGAATTATCAAAGATCATAATCAGGTTAGGAGGATTTTATCTCTTCATGTTGTTTTTATGAGCGATTGGCTACATAATGCAAGGAAGCGGCATGAAGGAAGTGCTTTCTTTGAATTATGTACCAGAGAAAATGCTCAATAAGGTCTGTTTATAACCAGACATGCATAAAATTTTACAAGAATAGACTGTGGAATAGGCCTATCGAGAAAACCAAATTTCTCAAAAACAGTTGGTGTTTTGAGAAAAGTGTAGGGACAATTTTTGTAGATGATTGCATGATCTACAATTTTTGTCTGACATATTTTTATCATAAAACTCACCGTTTTGCCGAAAAGTTCAAAAAACCCATTTTTGTAACTTTTGACTTCGAATAAAATTTTTTGCAGACATGCTATCGAGGGGGACTTTTTACGATTTCATCAGAATGGTGTCCCTAACATCTATGTGAATTCTCAGCTTTCTAGGAATTTATGCAACGGTACCCCAATTTTTAGGGCTAAATTGACCGAATTCTATTCCGGCACCATAACAAAAATTCTGTATCTCGAAGCACGTTTCTCTAACCTAGTTCATCTCATCAGGAGATGATGATTCTAACTTGGTTAATCATCTCCTGATGGTGGACTGGTTAGCGAAATGCGCGTCGAAACACAGTATTTTTGTTTTGGTGGGGAAAAAGATTCATTATATGCCAGAGATTTTCCTATCAAATCATTGAAAAAAAAATCTGTTACACAAATAAAACATATCGAACGAAAAATCCCTAATGAAAGTATATATAAATAAAAAAAAATTCAGGAATTTATAATTCTGCAGTTCGGAACGTTTTTATTTGGACATTATCAAGAAGCCCATGAAATTGCATTGAAAGTCAACTTTCTCTGAAAGTGGTGGACAACAGTTCAAAAAAAATTCCACAATCTCATAATATCAAATATTTGGATATGGAAAAAGTATCTGCATGGAAAATATCCAAATATTGGTTTCTTAAAATTCTGTGATTTGAAGAGAATCGACAAATATTTTTTGATTTCCATACTCGAGTTCCAGCCTTGAATAATCTTCATTTTGAACTTCAGTTATTGATTTTCCATTTTTAAGATCAGTCGATTGACTTTTTGTTTGAAAAATAATGAATACATTTGGTTTTTCAATTTATTCAATTCTATCCATCTATTCAATTTGGTTTTTATTTTTATATGAATTTATTCAATTCTTCAAAAAAAATGTCGATATGAAGTAATGAATGATGAAAGTACTTTTTGAGTAATGAACTTACATTTGATCTGTTGCAGAATTTGACCTTTAATATCAACATTTATGATATGTTATAAAAAAAAATTTGGAGTTTACATTTTTCAAAGTTCGTTACAGGTAGTACAACGTAAATACTTAAAAAGCGATTTATGAATTTTTCGAGAATTTTTTAACTCATTAATAATTGTTTAAAAAACAATTTTTCCATGATTATTTACGAAGATAAGGATTGCTTGGGTAGGTTTTTGAAAACCTCATAGAAACGTATAGATGATCAATTCCATTTCTACAATGTGAACATCATGGAGTTAATAACAAGAATGATAGGGAAACACTGCTTGACATAAAATTCTAAGTTCATGAGTAATGCAAACTTTGAAAGCCTTCTTTATGAACTACAGATTTCAAAAGGAGCTACAAAACCAACAATGTTCCCATCACAGCAGTTGGATCAATGTTACTGCCTGGACCATTTCAGTGATTGTGTCACCCAAAACCCTTTCTTCGCCCAAAGACTATTCAACCCCTACTATTCTCAACTTTGGTTTCCGTTACCTATAAAAATACCCCAACCCCGCCCAGAAAAACCACCGTACTCCTACATTGCACTCATAGCCATGGCCATTTCCTCATCTCCCAAACAGAGACTCACACTCAGTGGCATATATAGATTCATCATGGACAATTTTCCCTACTACAGGGAAAACAAACAAGGCTGGCAGAATTCCATAAGACATAATCTGAGTTTGAATGACTGTTTTGTGAAAGTGCCAAGGGATAAAGTGTCACCTGGGGGTATTGAACAGTCCGGCGGTAAGGGCAGTTATTGGATGTTGGATCCTAAAGCGTCGAATATGTTCGAGAAGGGAAATTATAGAAGGAGGAAAACGAGGAGGCAAAGGATTGCGGAATGCACGTATCAGGTGAGATGGTCATCTAAATTATTGCAAGTTTTTCTTGATTGGTTACGACATTAGTTATTTATAATGGTCTCAAGTTATACAACTGCCTTCCATATCTATTCAAATTGAAAATTAAAATTCATTCAGAAAAGATGATGAACGTGTACTAATGACAAGGTAATATCTTCATGCAGGATGCTCAATATAACTCACGAAAATTATTCGAAAAAATATAATGAACCTGCTTCTAGTAAACCGTTATTATTTTTACTTTTTTTATGTTATATATGTTCGGAAAGGTTTTCGCGGTCAGCAATCTGATAATCTGAAATCTTAAGTCTAATAAAATCTGAACTCCTAATAATGACGATTGGGAGTAGGCAGATTGAGACCTCAGTGTTGTGAAAGCTTTTTGACAATGTCTTCAAAGTCGAAGCCGAAACGTTGAACATGAAAATATACAATGAACATGAACATGCAATGATTATGAATAGATATAATCAAAATTTACCTTCGGCGTTGATTTGTGGTTGAGGAATAAGTGAAAAGAAGCATGTTCATTTTTGTCTTATGCTACTCTGAATGACAAATTTGACATTTATCCAGATATCCACGAAAAATATTTTTATTTTTGGTAGTTTCCAAAAAATCAGGAGAAGAAGTTATCTAGTCTCTCATTTTATACCATTACTCCAAATTTGAACTCTCTGTTGCCGTCACTTCAACTTTCTTCAAATTTTTTCAAATTCTTGGATCTTCCGCTCGATTTCAAATACATATTTTTGATTAATACACTACAATGTCAAACTTGCTCAGAAAATATTCACATGGGCCTGTTACCAGATAAAAATGCTCCTCTAGGAAATCGTCTTTGTTGTTGTGAAGTTCATTTGGCTCTTTTATATTCATCCCATAATTTTTTTGTGTGAAGATGGAGAAGTTGAAAGCCAAAACCTTTCTTTTCCAGTAATTAGTCTGTCCTAAAGTTGTACTTCTTTCAACTGTATGTTTTTTGGGAAATATATTGTTATTATTATTTTTTGACCAAAAATTGAGCTATGGACAAACTTGAAATATTAAAGTTCACCCTCATCGGACGAATATTCAAAAAATAATACTTTTATGCGAATTCAACAATAATCTATAGTTTCATAATATATCATTTCCATTAATTCGTCATTCAAAAAAAAATACTCTCGTTCTACTGTTTTGTACTGAACATAATGGAAATTCGTAAATTGAAATGATACGAACCTCATAATAATAATAATGATAACGTATGGTCGGTGACCATGAGAGAGCAGAAATTGTAGCATTTCTCATTAGGGCAGCCGGTTTAGTTTTCGACACTGAACGAGGTGATCACAACTCCGTCACCGAGTTGGAAACCGTTGAGCAAAAGACTCATATAAAAGCCGCAGAGATCACCTCAATTTTGCGGCAACACAAGGATGAGCCAATGCATGGGGTATTCTTCAAGAACATTGAAGACCTTGGCTTATCAAAGCGCCTAACTTTCGCTCTCCTCAGGTCGAGTGGGCTGAAGTCGGAAACTGAAGGGTTCATCATGGTGTCCTCAACACCTCAGTCTATCGCAGTCTGGTGATGGGTATAGAGGTTCCTGACACAAGGTGCAGGGCCTGTCGCGAGGCGTCCGAAGACCCTAATGCACTTGGTGTTAGCATGCCCAGCATATACGGTCTCGGCCTTCATCCATCGACATAACGCAGCTCTAAGAGTGCTTTATTACCATCTACAGCACTCTTACGGTATTGACGAAACCCCAGTGTTGCCCTACGATCCGGGGGACATTGAATCCGTTGTGGGGGACGAGTAGTGCCGAATTTATTGGAGCTACTCGTTCCCCACCCTCAGGCTACTACAAGCTAATAAGCCTTATATAGTCCTTCTCGATCACCAGAACAAGACGATATTTTTCGTGGAGTTCTCAGCTCCTGGCGAGACGAATATCATCCGAAAAGAGGGGGAGAAATGGATCAAATATCGAGATTTTCTCTCCGAACTCCGCAGACTCTATCCGGACCACTCTGTGAAGATGGTTGTTCTGAGCATTGGAGTTCTCTCTAAACTCGAATCTCAAAATCATACCGGCCTGCCGCACTGAGGCAGGCCGGTATGCAGAAGGCTGTTATTTTTGGCTCACTGCGCCTATTCAGGGCACATGATTCTCGGATCCAATGATCACTCACCCCACTGTGTGGGTAGTAGTCGTTGGTTGATAATGCTGGCGCGCCCTCCCGAATGTATCGGGGCTTCGGGGGATAGGACCTGAGCAGCGCACACTACGGTGAGAAATAATAATAATAAAAATATTTATTTCAGAATATCATTACATAGAATAATACAAAATACAAAATAACGATATATAATGAAATAAATATGGTTGTACTTCACGATATATACAGTCCCCGTAGTTTCCCTAATTATCAAGAAAAAATGATTAAACTCGCAGGATTGATGGAAATGCTGAAGATACACTTAATGACTAAATGGTGTTGGCCTTAGTGATATACACTGCCCGCCAGTTGCGATGGAAGAACCCATTTTACAGTAAATCATACTAGGGGGCAAAATAGGCTGAAAATTTTTTCAGATTCGTGATAAAAACCCTCCAAGTTTTAACATAGTCGATTGAACAAAATATTGACTTTCCGTTTGAAAATAGTTTGTTGACAACTAACACAGCATTTACGTTCGCCAGAGCTGTTTTTATTCTTTCGATATTTGAATTTTGGGCTTACTAACATGATATTCTCTAACTTTCATTATAAAAGCAGTTTACAATAATGCTTTCGTCTTTCAAATGATGCAAACACGGAGGAAATAATAAAAGTAAATACTGGCAACCCTGTGTTGTAGCATTGAAGAATGATTTTGAGAAATGAAGTATCGACTACATAGTATAAGCTAACAAAGTTGCAATTGATTTTTTAATATATATTTCATGTGACTGACTCTGTATGTATTTCAGAAACTCGATATTCTGTGAAGCCATTGGCATGGGAGGAATGTTCTTAAACCAAGGCCATATCAAAAGTATTGAATGTCTTTGTTGTTACAATTATACAGTCAGGACAATTCAGTAAAATGCGAAGTTCTCTCAGTATACCACCAGACTGAAAAATAGAAGATGAAAGAATTCATGTGGATTTTAATGATTCTCAAGGGAAACCACTAAATCTCTAGGTGAGGAAATCAATTTGTTCCTATGTAGGATGATTTAATTTCAAATGGAATATACTCTGATTCACTAATGTAATGCAATTGAAAAATGGCAATGTCGATAGGAAAAATACATGTTTTCGTTCCTATTGCCATTCGCCAGAGGTTGAATAATTTTTTGTGATGGTTATGTCCAACTGTGCAATTTCACAATTTCTTAACTCATAAAATAATTAAGATCGAGTAATCACTCGAGAGACACGTGAACATGATTTACCAAACCTTCATAATATTCCCAGAGTTCGGGAAAATGAGCTGCCAGACAAGATATCACAGAAGAAACCGTCAGTTAAAATCTATCAGTCTATTTAAAAACTTTTCCCACACCAAAAAATATGCTGATGATGTTAACTTTATTAGCAAAATACGTGTCAATAGTCAGTATTTTATTCTGGTGTAGAAAAGAACATTCTAGAGTAATCAAAAGCATTCCACAACATTCCACAGCATCCTGGAACATTCTGAAATATTGTGGAATGTTCGGGAATACTCTGGAATGCTCCTTACACATCCCAGATCATGGAGAAGTTATGTGGTATGGTAGCTCCCTATCTTTCATCTGTGAAGAATATCAAAGTTTTCATTTTTCCACAAACTACACCTCACGATTTGATCTTCACGAACTTTGTTTTGGAAAATATATCACGACATGTTTCGCTATCGCAGTAGCTTTTTCATAGTGAATGACATACTGAAACTGAATTCTATCATATACTCTGATTTTTATATACCTCACGTAATCATGAGTCAGAGATATCTACACAGGTACTTCTTAGACCATATCTACCCAAAGCATCTACTCAACTTTCATATACGTGACGTATAAACTCAAATTATGATTACATAGAGCACATTATATCAATACCATATCAATAGTATAATGTCGGTTTCTGAGAAAACAAGTTTAGTTGGTCATTCAGTAAAACGTTATAATATTCAGGGCTGTAGTCCCTGAACATTATAACAAGATGGACCAAGAAGGAAGTCGATCATAGTAGCATTCACCAAGAGGACTAGAACGGAGGGTCTTGGACTTATAAAACATCGAGGTGGAGTAATAAAAGTGTTGGGGGATGTCAAATATCTGGGAGTGATTCTAGATTCCAAACTGACCTGGAACCAACACTGGAATAGGATAAAGAGGAAAGCGGAGGTAGCACTAATGCTGGCCAGACGCACCTACGATAAAACATGGGTGCTAAAACTAAAAATGATATATTGGCTATACATAATGGTGGTTAAACCCATGATAACATATGCATCTTTGGTCTGGTGGCCAAAGATGAAGCATACGATCGCTATTAACAAATCAGGCAGGGTGCAAAGACTAGCCTGTTTGAGAATAACGGGAGCAATGAGAACTAGCCCTACAGCTACACTGGAGACACTCATGAATCTACCTCTTTTATACTTTGTGATAATGAGGGAAGCTAGGATGGGCCAATTCAGACTGGAAAATTCAATGAGCTACAAAGGATCGAACAGAACAGAAATTTCGGAACAAGTGAAGGAGCACATATTGAATATGTGTATGGACTATATGACACCGAAGTACACCTTCAACACTAACTTCATGACCAAAATCATAGGCCGTGAAGAGTGGACAACCATTAGTCATCCCGAGAAAATGTTTGGAAAGAACACCTGGTATACAGATGGGTCGGAAACCAAACAGGGAACGGGAGCTGGAATTTACCGAGCGGATATAAATTTACACTATAGCTATCTGCTAGATCTATACACAGCCGTCTTTCAGGCAGAAGTATATGCTATATTACAGTGTGTAAGGCTAAATAAATTGAGATCTCAACGAAATGAGACAGACAGTAAGAAGCGCACTTGGGGCTTTGACAAACCAGAAGGTAACATTGAGACTGGTCTGGGAATGCCGTGAAGAACTAAAGGAAGTTGCAATTAACTTTGTACTGGGTGCCAGGCTATTCATAAATCACAGGCAATGATGAAGCTGATGAATGTGTAAGACACGGATCATTAACTTTATACATTGGTCCTGAACCAGCTCTAGGGGTATTAAAATCATTGGCACGAAACCAGATCAGAACATCGACCAATAAGAAGCAACAAACACAGCAAAACCTTCATTCGGGAATTATCTGAGAAAAGAACCAAAGAACTACTTCAATACAGTAGGGATCAGCTCAGAACAATTACAGGGCTACTAACCGGGCACTGTCCGTTTAGGGGACACTTGAACAAAATGAGGCTGTACAACGGAGACCTTAGCTACAGATTATGCAACGAAGGGATAGAGACAGCACTACGCATCCTATGCGAATGTGAGGCACTGAATCACAGGAGGCAAGCAATATATGGATATATTGCTATTGGACATATATGTCCAGGAGAATATGACACAAAAAAGGTCTGATCTGAGCTTTATGAAGCATCAAAAGTTGCTGAGGTTTGTACAGTTTTTTGGTTCGGAACAGCGTTTCAAGCTCTTGAGAAGCAGTCTTTGTAATCCCAGTGACATGACTGTGCCAAGACACATTGGTGTATATTTCAACCCCCAACCAAATTATCGAAGCAGAAAGCGGAATTGTCCGTCCTGACATTATTATATTCGGTTCAGAGACATTCATCTTTATGTAGAGAACCAATGCCTGAGTTTTTGTGACATTGAATTGAACCTCTAGACCCTCATTAAGATATGCAACGTGCTGCTACAAACAATCTCTTCAACCCCGAAAAGTTGTGTCTTTATCTACTGTAACGAAATCTTCACCATTTCTCATGAAAAGAAGCACCTCTAGTCCTAGATAAAGTCATCAAATGTAGACACGTCGTTCCTGTGACATCCCCATTATAACGATTCAATTTTCCACTGTGTCTCTCCGGCAATAAACACCAGCAAAGCTCGCATCAACCGACCCGCAATATTCCTGATATTTCGGAAACGAGCTAGAATTATTCGGTAAATGAGCTACACGGGACTCGAGGGGTGTGGGGAGGGCACCACTGCCATTACGATGATTGCTATTATCGCGCGGCCGTACCAGCACTGCGATGGGCTGAGAGGGTGAAAAGGGGGAGGCGAACAACGTTGAAAATGCAATAACTGTCAGTTGTTTTCTCGGCGTGTCGGTCGAGAAGAATGCAGGGGTGGATTTCGTTTTGCACTAGCGTACTGCTCGGTTTTGGGGTATTTCATAATCTGCTATGTGGGACAGACGTGACAGGTATTCGGAAATCGCTCTGAACACAATCCTCTCTCCTTGAAAAACAGTCATGTGAACCTCCTGGTATGATGTCATGTTGATTCAGTTGCTCATTATGGAGGTAAAACGCTAACAAAGTGCCGAAACAGAATTTTGTGAGTTCTCTATGTTTTGCCACAACTGGTATAGGCATTTTTATAATATAGTGTTATGAACTGACTCAGTAACAACACCACCCTGTACATGTCTTGAAGCACACACACTTTACAGCAAACCAAGTAACGGAGATCGGGAAATGTCATAAATTCAAAATTTGTATGTAAAATTTATAATTTTACTAAATAGACAACAGACAGAAAGTGTAAACTAATGTCAGTTTGAAATGATATAGTATATGTTGAATAAAATTGAAAGATTCATCATAAAATTGTTGTAAATAATTAGAAATGATGGAATATTTGTAAAATATTGTCGTAAACCGCTTCTCCAGTTACAAATATAAAATGATGCTAAAGTAAAATTCATATATTTATACATAAGTGAGGTTAGACACCATTTATGAAATTGTTAAAGAAAGATTTATCTAAATTCAGGAGTAAGTATGAAACTGTTAAGTAAATAGTTTTTAAAATATGAAATTTATAAATTCTGAAGTTGCAACAATTGATAGTTGGTAACTAAGAAGAGTGTACAGTTTTAAACTTTTTTATCACCAAGGAATTCTTGTCGAAGCTACGAAGAGTAAAGCCACGCTAATTTTATGCTCACAAAATTCAATTCAAATTTGGAGTCAAGCTTATAGAATTTGAATTTGAGAAAACCAGTTCCATCCAATAAATCTATCCAGAAAATTCCTACTTGTAGAATTCCTTATATCAAGAACAGTGTCCAGGTCTATATACACTATTCATTTATCTAAATTCACATAGAAAAGGAAAACCAGGTAATTACCATTAATCCCAAATTGAATAAAATATATGCATATATAAAAAAAGATCTGTCCGAAGAGAAATACTGGACATTAAATGAAATTATATTCATGAATATCGCCAACAAACAGATGAACGAGCGTTTAGAGCTCAGTACTTGACATTTCACATGAACGTTTGGCATCTACATAAGATATTATTTTAAATTTTCACAGTAATGTTCACAAAATTATTCTGTTTGGAGCTATACCTTTTGTAATAAATTTTGATAATTGAGTGACCTTTATGTTAATGTTTATAACTTTCCATGTCTTACTTTAATCAGTGAAACTTTTTTCAATTTTCGATTTTATTCTTAGTTTCTTATTTAATAATCTTTACTTTTCAGAATTTCTTTGATGAAGGTTTTATGACTGAAAACGTCCCGGAATAGCTGATTATCATTTAATATATGCACTGTAGCCCAAAGGCACACTTGCCTACAAACAATAAATATATGAATATACCCCAATATTTATTCATTGATACAATTCTCTAAGTGCATACAACCCCCTTCCACATCCTATTTTTGTATCGTAATCTGTGGAAACAGTTTCAAGAATCAGCTGAAAAAACATATAAGGTCACTGAATATTTGATTTATTTTCCGTTCTTTTGACTTTCTTTTCCTTTCAGCTTTTGAAATACTTCCAAATTTATACTCACACATTTATATTCTTACTTTTATATACTTATTTTCGAGAATATCTTTAACAGATTGATATAAAAATTGTTTTTATCACTAGTAACTATCATAATTATTAAAATTTGCATGTATATAAGGAATTCCTAAAGGTTATACCTTGTAGGTCTTACCTTTTTCAAGAAAGCAATGGTGGGATCAGTTAAAAACGCCCTGTATAATTTTCTACTACAATTTTGAGTCATGACAATTATTGAAAACAGAAAACTACATCACATCCAACTTCTTTCTGCCAATGAAGCTGCCGACAGCATCACTATGGGTATTTTCAGCAAAGAAATGGAGTTATCCTTGGAAATTTCTGGAGTCCACCCCTGTTGCTCAGCGCCAAACAGCGAATATTGCAAGTGGCTGCAGCGTGGCGGAAAATCGTACATGACACGCTCATATCCATGGCAACTCCGTCAGATATGAATATTTCATAGAATACATTTTCATACTTTATTGAATGTGTCACCTCTGATTACGAACAATATACCTGTCCTGCTGCTCAGTTGTCCCCGTAAAACACACAGACAACTACTGCTGCAACATGACGTTTTCCAGCAGGCACACGACCAAAAACTGGAGCATCCGAAAATGGGCGCCAGAAATGGTGGTTTCTCTTCATTAGAAACACATTTTTCTGGATTGATTATAAGTACGTCTCAGCGACATCAGCTTTTTAGTTTAACTCGTTTCTTTGTGTCTCTGATTTGTTGCTTTTCCAAGTATCTTCCGATTCTTGAAGTACAAACTTCTCTACTATTTTGGTTATCAATAGGCATGATGACAGAATTTGAAATACACTTATAAGTTCAAAATTTGCACCAAAACACTTCAAAGTGTCATAGCATCCCCTGTGACGTCACGTTCGAGTAGACTACATGCAAACACTTGAAGGTCTTCCATAAATTTGGTGATAACTACTATTAAATATGATTTAAAAAAGGTATAACTGGTGTAAAGTCCCTCAGTGTACTGATACATCAATAAAAACTCCGAACAAGTCATTTGCGTTCGTCCCGTACAAAAAAAACAACACGAAATATGTTGCAAGACGAGAATCAACGGGAATATTGCCGAGTACGGAGCTCTTTTTTTGTGACGTGAGTATTTATCGGAATTTGTAGATTATGATAGGTTGCCTTATATTTTTCGGGATTTGGCAACCCTAGTGTTATAGTCTGGCAACTGACAGCTCTATTGTGAAGTTGGATATTTTTGAGGTTATACGTACTCAGAACATTTTGACATACGAGCGCTATTTGTGTTTTTCACAGTAACTTGAAAGATTCATCTCTGCCCAAATTGGAATTAGATCGTGAACATTTTCGTGTGATTATTTTTTAGAACTTTCGACGTGGATTAACTCAGCAACAGTGCATGAATGAACTTGATTCAATTTTTGGCGATAAAGCCCCATCAAGGACCAGTGTTTATCGATGGCATGGTGAATTCAATCGTGGTCGTAGTTCACTCCAAGACTAATTTCGTGAAGGTCGTCCAAAATCAGTTGTCGTTCCGAAAACCATTGATGCTGTGCGCGAACTGATATTGCAAGATCGTCATGTAACCTACCGTGAGATTGAGACAACCTAAGGCATTAGTGGGACTAGCATACATTCAATATTGCATAAATATTTGACTGTCAAAAAAATTTGTTCGCGTTGGATCCCACACAATATTTCAATCGCTCAAAATAGGCTGGTGTTGATTGGTCGAAGGAAATGCTCAAAAAATACGATCGCGGTGCTTCGAAACATGTCTATGACATCGTGACAGGTGATGAATCGTGGA
>WOGR01006557.1:0-13002 GCA_015342045.1 Leptinotarsa lineolata
AATTGCACTGAATGCTGTCACATGTAAACGGATTTATAGCAAATGTCGCAAAAACTGTCGCAACAAACACTGACACTGGCTCGCGCGAGAGCTCGCACGATAACTCGCAGCCAACTGTCAGGAAAACTTGCATCTATGTGTTTAAACTATGCAATACCATTTGCGCAACTAATGTCGCAACTTTTCTCGCAGGTGTAAACGAACCTTTAAAGTATCACATCTTGATTTGATCTTGGAAAGCACTGTACAATACAAACGTAAAAGCGACCTGAGATGCCTCCTTGTAGAACACCGTGAACGTTTACATAACAGTGAGCAGTATTCTTTTTCATTTTTAACCGTTGTAAGTTTAATAAATAATTACGTCTCAACGTTTCATAAAGTTTTCGAGTTGAGTGAAAGAGGGTTAGCTTTGTAGGATAAGTTTAAGTAGTGTGTCTGACTTTTTTGAAACTTTTATTTTGTTTCATCCTGATTTATTTTCATCTTTTCGTATATTTACATTTTTTGTCTGCATCATTAAAACGATATTATCAATAATCAAAGCGGTTTGCAGTATATGTATGTATGGTTATGAGTGATCATATAAAAAAATAACAATACCACAATCAATGATCCCGAAACACTCACTCAAAATTCAACGTATTCTGTGAGTACCCTTCTAAACGACAAAGTTCAATAGTGTGTTGTTCACCATCTCTTGTGAAATTATATACACATCATTGCTGTGTCTGGGCAATTTGTGTCAGTTTTAACTGCATTAACATGATTGTGGGCGAGTGCATATGACGCGAAATTGTGGCAATTAATATGAATTAACATTCCAAATTAATGATTCAACTCCGGTTCAGAAACAGCCCTGGAAGTGAAATTATCCGACTTGAACTGACTGTCTGGTGTTTTTTCACTACATAAATTAGTAACTCGATGAGTGAAGTTTTCAATTATAAATATATGTGACGGGTGATTTGGGGAATCTTGAGAAATGTGATGTCATAAAAGTCTATAAAAAATTGGAAATTTTTCAAATATATCTTTTCTACATTTCAAAATATCATTATTCAAATTGTGGTGGATGTTGACAACCTTGTTTATGTGCATTGAGAGATTGGTAAGTTATATGTCGAAAAAAGCAGTGGTGTTCCTTTCATATAAATACAGAGGAAAATCATCCGTAACTTTCTATCCTGAGAATAGATTTATAGGTATAATCACCTTTTCTGTTTTAATTTATACATTTCTTATGTTACTGACCCAGATATCATATATATGCTAAACAACGTTATATGGAAGAGAATTGATATAAATGTCATTTACAAGAAAAGCTTTCAAACTCTAGGTGGGCTTTCAGTAGTTTCGGGTGAACTGACTGAATCGTCTTTTAAAGGTTTCCAAAATATTGTTGATGAGGAGTTGAAGACGTCAGCATTTGAAAACTTTTCTTGTGAGCTTTTCATTTCAGATAAATAATAATTTCTACTTCACTTATACGGACATTTTAGAAACAACTCCTTATTTTTTTTATCAATTGCAACTTCCTGATTTTAAACTATACTATAATTCCAAAATAGTAGGCACTAAATTTGCAGGACGTTTCTTTAATGAATAAATCACGTTGTCCGTTATCCTATGAACATGTGTATGATTTAAATAAAAGATGATAAAATATATAGAATCACAACCTGACAAAAATGTTTTTGTTTTAATGCAATAATATTTCTGAGAATTGAGTACCTACTATTATGGAATTTTAGTTTAATAGCTTGAATATCTGCCTTATTATGAAGTACAGTGATATGCAATCATTGCAGTTTGTATACAGTGTCGCAAATTCTGAAAAGCGACTACTATCTCGATATTAATGGTTTGAAAGTGTCTTTCATCAATTTATTTTAAGCTTTTTCAATATGGCTGCTTATTCAAAACAATATTTTTCATAGTAACCCCATATTATTGTTCAATTGAAACTTTTTATTCTTAGATTCGAAATTCATTATTTGGTCTAAGAAAGAAATAGAAATAAGTCCATTATGAATGTTTCCTTCGTGTACAAACTGAATAAAGAAAAGTGATTTCTGTGTTCACAATCGAAAGTAGTGTTTTGGATGGATTTATTCTTCCAGTTTGTATTTCAAAGAACCTTTGCATGATCTATACGTCTTAGTTAAGAGTTTTTATTGATGTATTAAATTTTTTCTAGCTTTTTTCGAATGTTCTCACTTTAAATATGTTGATGGAAAACAAAAAACATTTTTTTCTTGAAAAGTCTATAATTCATGAATGGACATTCCCCGAACCGACTCCGAACTGCTGAAAAAAAAATCATTATCGCTGTCAATGAACCGATGATCCAGTACATCCGGATACTCTTCCTCTATTCGAACACAAAATATTGATAACAGTTTTATTGAATGAAACTCGCATCACATGTCTGTTCCGGCAATTCGCTCGAAACAAGCCACATGTTTAGTTGTAGCAGATTGATTAGATTTGATCGATGATGCATCAAAGCAGATAATCGGATGGCATTCGAAATTCGGAAGAGCGAGGCATATACGTATTATTGGATATTTGGAATACTCGATTACTATAATCCGAAACCTTTGTTAACGAGGACTTTGTGGACGCAATAAAACACATTTCAATACTGCACGAGAAAGAAATTAAAAATTCATTTTATAAAAATATAATTGGAGAACATCTAAGATTATTATTAGCCATTGGTACCTATTCATTTATTGCCAGTCTCAAGCGTACTTAGCCCATTCTAAGAAAACTATCAACTAGATTTTTCCACAATTTGAAACTTTATTGTTGAACCTTAGCGATATCTGAAACTACAATGTATGTACATTGCTCGCGATATAATTAATTAAATTGGTCTTCTAATGAAATAAACATTTAGACATGAAATTCCAAACATTGTTCCCTACCAACATAGTAGTACATAGTACGATCTGATGAATATTTGACGGAAAACAGCTACTTTTCTGATCAATACTACGACGTACATTTGATTATACAGAGAAAATTTTTGCTTTCCGATTGTCCAGCAACATGACTCTGTTGAGAATCGAGTGATCACTTACATCCGTTTCCAAAGTATTATTTCCTATCAGTTGTGGAATTGGAGCGGTGGTAGTGCGAGTATTTATCTGATTGAAGCTGGGATGATTCTGCAACCGTGTTTCTCAACTTCTGAGAGTTGTCGTTCGTATGGGGGCAACAGCTGATTAACGAAAAAACAGATTTAAAACAGTGTATAACAGATATAACCAAATCGTTTGGAACTGCACTGATTTGATTCCACTGAAGTCCTACTGCTAGACGGACAGCAGACATTCACACATTTTGTGGGGAACTTGTACGAATGTCTGTCGGATATATGTCCGTCGTGGTACCAGCTGGAGAAGTAGTTGTTTTCTGGTAGGGCTATGTAGGAATGTTGGTAGATGTTAATACATGTTTTTTTAGAGAGCAGTATTTACATTCGTAAAAGAACTATTAGAAAATACTGTCGATTACTTCCAAGGTCTTATTTTTAACAGACACTTTATAGAAGAATGTAAACTTTCACGGCCGGAGATAACATTTTCCAGTTTTTCTGGCCGTGGTCTGCACGTTTTATGCCTGACGTTTCGTCCACTGCTGCGGTAGAAATTTTCAAAGGCGATGTGGTAACGGTCGCAATACCCAATCTGGTGCTCGGGTTTTTGTTCCTGTTGTATCCAACGCATTAACTACTATTTTAGTACTGGGCACTGTTTACATCGTTCTTAATTGCATTACCTGTTCCTGTTCGTATACCTCGAAGGACAGGTAGCCCAGTATTTATTATTATTCATTGTTTCTTCTTTTTTATCAAAATCATCCCTATGTTTTTGAATCTCTATTGCCTCTCTATATAGTCTTGGGTAGTAATTTTGGGTACTGTCGAGTATTACTGTGTCTTCGAATGTGATAATGTGGGTACCTTTTTTGTTAAGGGCATGTTCGGCTAATAGTTGATTTGTCGATTTGTCCGAGGCGACAGTTTCTTTTGTGTTCGGAGAGATGGGTTCCTCTACTTTGTTTCGTGGTTCCAATGTAGACCGATTTGCAGCTACACGGAATCCGGTATACCCCCTCGGGTGTTGCTAAGGTTATTTAGGGTCCTTCGCCGACCTGAGACTTGGCCTGATGGTTTTTGTTGGCCCAAATATTGGCTTCACGTCGTGTTTCACCAAGATTCTACCAATCCGGTCTGCGACATTTTTGACATAGGGAAGAATAGCTTTTCCCTTGACTAGCCTAGCTGGGGTTGCTTTGGCAACGAACCCGAACAGTTATTACAATTAAGAACGATATAAATAGGGCACCCAATTCTGACAGTAGTTTATAGTTGGATTCAACAGGAACAAAAATCACATTGCCTTTAAAAATGTCTACCGTAGCAGTAGACGAAACGTCATGCATAAAAACCTGCAGGCCACGGCCAGAAATACCGAAAAATAGCTTTCATACAGATATAAGGTACCATGAACATGTCATTTCAGACAAAAAATCATTAATGTGTGAACATCTTCCAAATTCGAAACATAAAATGGATAAAGATAATTTAAAAATTCTCCACATTCGAAAAAGGGAAAATGATGAATCTATTGAAATCTATGGAAATAAACAAGTCAAAGAAAAATCCTAACTCTATTATCCTCAACGAACAACTTGATCTAAGCAATAATCCTCTCCTGAACCTATAACCCAGTTCCAGAAACCTACATTTTACCAAAATTTTGTTAATTGAGATTATCGCAGGTATAGAAAATGTAGGTATCAAATTATTTATGACAGGTATAGGCAATGTAGATATAAATACTCAGATTTGAATGCAATCTAGTAAGTTTTGAAAATGGTGTAATGACCGAAACTAGTCAACAAATGAAAAACTATCGTGGAAAATAGATAAAAGTGTGTTTTTATAGTGTACTCTTAGTTTTATACTGACACTTTATAACTGAGACAAAAATTTTCTTTGGAAACGTAGCTGATTACATATGAAAAATGAATTCTTCTGTCTGAATACGAAACAAGCATGTAAGAACGCTAAATATACAATATCATACATAAAACCGTTGATATAATTGAAATTTCCAAAAACGAGTGAAAATTCCTCGACTTTTAAGTATCTACTTACATAAGGAACGCAGGTTACCCTGAAAAAAAAGAGGTATCCCCTCTTGGTTGTAGATAGTTGAAGTCAAAATATGCTTTATAGTCTGAAGATTCATATCTTATTGATAAAGCTTGGTTAAAATAATTAAAGAAACAAAATTACACATATTAGCTATCGCTACTTAGTCAGGTGAAACTATATAAAATAATATACATTGCTGGTGTATTGATTAATACACTTGAATAATACATTTGAAATTAACACAACAGCCGCGATGACGACTTCCAAATATTAGGTGGGCTGAATAGTTCGTAGGCTCATGCACAGATGGCGCTACTAGTATCAAATCCATGATTTTCAGTACACCCTAACCTTCAAAAGACACGTGTACAAATTTCACAGCTGTCGGACTATTAGATTGTGGAATAGAAGATGGATAAAAATGAATTTCGTGTGTTGATAAAGCATTGCTTTTTGGCGAAAAAAAAAATTGAAGCCAAGGCATAAACATTATTCGGACTTTGCACCAAGAAAATCAACCGTTGAAAAGTGGTTTGCTGAGTTTAAACGAGGTGAAATGAGCAACGAGGACGACGCACACAGTGGATGGCCCAAAAAGGCTGTTACCGACGAAAATATCAAAAAAGCCAAAAAAATGATTTTGGATGACCGCAAAGTGAAGTTAATCGAGAAAGCTGAGGCACTAAAGATATCAAAGAAATGTGTTGAACATATCGTGCATGAATATTTGCATATGCGAAAGCTTTGTTCAAAGTGGGTGCTGCGCGAGCTTACAATCGACCAAACGAACTGGTGATTCTGAGCAGTATTTGAAGCTGTTCCACCATTAAAAACGAAATTTATTCGTTGATATGTGACAATTGATGAAGCCTGACTCCATAATTTCACACCAGAATCAGAACGATCGTCATCTGAGTGGACTGCACGTGGAGATCCGATTCCATGAGTGCAAAGACGCAACAGTCGGCTGGCATGGTTATGGTATCAGTCTACGCTTAGAAGTAACTAGAGTAATACAGAGGAGATTCATAAGGCTGATATACTCGAAAAATATCAGATACTGTCCTAACCAACTTTAATCTCTGAATCATAGATATCAGACCCGAGACAGTTATTCTTCATCACAAGTATTGAATATCACACCTCAAAATACTCCAACCAACTCCCTACTTGTAACTATAACACACGAAATGAAAACTATCACACACTTCCTTTTATGACCAAAATTACAACACAAAGAACGTTTGCTTACCTTGCACCAAAATGCTATAATTATATTCAGAAAGAGATCAAATATCTGAAAAGCACTAAAATGTTCAAAAACGGCTGAAAGACTTCATTAACAACTAACAGAAAAGTCAATCTATGTTAACCTCAGTCATGCCTTCTACTTTCTTTATCAAAATCTTTATGTTCAATTCAGTGTTAACTATGTTTTAATTCATGTTGTTCGTTGTCATATCTATATATTGCGATTTACCACCCATTTCATTCGTTTATTTATCTGAGTATTGTGTATATATAATGTTTTACTATGTACTAGGCGAAATTACACACAAGAAACATTTTTCGACTATCTTGAAAAAGGAAAACTATCAACAGCGATGATTACATAGCGTTATTAGAGCATTTGAAAGACGAAATCGCAAAAAAATTGCCCCATTTGCAAAAAAGAACTGTTTCATCAAGACAATGCACCATGTTACAAATCAATGGAAATCATGGCAAAATTGCATGAATTGGGCTTCGAACTGCTCCCGCATCCACCATATTCTCCAGATCTGTCCCCCAGCAATTTTTTCTGATTTTAGACCGTAAGAAAGTAATTTAATAGAACTGGCCGATACTTGATGAAAATCCATATTTAAACTCATTAATACAGTAATACAGTTTTTTTAAGGAAAAAACACAAGCACTACAGAATAAACCTTAAGGCGCCCTAAAAGCGGTGCTTGTGTGAGAGTAGTGATTCACATTAGATTTGAATCGCTGGAGATTAAATCCATTGGAAAAAATGTTCTCAGGAAGTTTATTCCACATGAACGAAGTTCTCCAAATTGAGGAGTTTCTTAACAGCGAAGTTCGAGGTGTACTGAGAACTTCAAAACGATGAGCAGCCACATTCCGTCTGATATGCACAGCTCTTGGTGGAATCAAATGTGCCAAGTCCCTTGAACACCTCCCGTGAAAGTATCTATAGAAGAGAGACAAATCTCAAACCTTCTTTCGATGTTTCAGGCTATCAAGGTTGCAAGTTATGTTTGCGTCTCCAATCAGGCGGATGGCTCTTTTCTAGATGGAATCCAGCAGCTTTAGGGTATGTTTAGGGGCGGAGCTCCATACATGAGAACAACACTCCAAAGAAGGTCTGATCTGAGCTTTATAAATCATCAAAAATTGCTGAGGCGTGTACAGTTTTCTGGTTCGGAATAGTGTTCCATGCTTTCGAGAAGCAGCCCAGCAACATGATTGTGCCAAGACATAGTAGTGTCCATTTCAACACCCAACAAACTCATCGAAGCAGAAAGCGGAATTGTCTGTCCTGACATCATTATATCCGGTTCAGAGAAATTCATCTTTTTGGAGAAAACCGATGCCTAGTTTTCGTGGCATTGAATTGAACCTTGTTACTCTCACCCCAATTCGAAATTACTTCTAGATCCTCATTAAGATATGCAACCTCCTGTTGCCGGTGAAGATGTGCATCCGCAACCGATATCCTGGTATCCAAATGGAATGACGAGACGAGTGTACTGTCGTCAGGAAAGCAGTATATTGGATTCTTCGTTTTTTCAATAAGTCGTTGATGTACAATAAAAAGAGGGTTGGAGACAATATAGATCCCTGGAGAACACCAGCGTTAATGAGCATAAGAAAGTGGTTGTCGGAAAGAAATGTAGCGCCGATCAAGAAGTAATCGTCGAAATTGAGGCCTTTTTTGAGGCTAAAGACAAATCGTACCATGAAAATTATATCGAAAAATTGTATGACCGCTATACGGTTATTTCTCGCAACGACAAATACTTTCCAACAGCTAAAATCACCCAATATATCTCTATACACGTACTCGCAATGCAAGTTTTAAATTAGATCAAGTGGCATCTCATGTGTCGGTAGGTTATGAATGAAATTCGAGAAGCTACATTTACGATACGATACTGCCATAAAAATATAACGGGTAACAGTCGTAAATACCGTGTCAGTGTCATAATTAATGAATGGTTAACTAATCCTGCTCGCCAGTTACAACTACACAAAATAATATTCATTATTTCACAGGACTCGCTCCATTCAAGAATCGTTAGTTTATCGAAAAAAACATTCAAGTGATCAGTGGAAAATGTGAAAGCATATCTTCAGAAGTACAATGTAGCTGACATCCAATTGACCCCAAGACAAATGTGTGATGCATAATTAAAAAATAATCAGTTGTGACGAGCTTCAATACTTCACAGATATGTTCAAGAGTAAATATCTCGCTCTGTCTCCGACACACTCATATTTTGAAAAGAGACAGGTCTTTACAGTATACCGAGCGCCATTTGTGATCATCCTACATGGTTTCCTTCTTTCTGTGGTTTTCCATTTTATTCATCTAGATCGGCAAAAATCAATAAAAGTTTCATTTATACTGCTACTTCAGCAACATGGATGAATAACCAAACTGAATTATTCGATGTTATATAAATTTTTTTGTTCAATAAGTTTTTTTGTAGGAATTACCATTATCCGAGCTATTTTGAAATCAATATTATCATTGAGAAACATCCTATGATAAAAATATATGTGAATCGTTATCTCGAAACAAGACTTTAGAAAAAGTATTATTGTTCAAAACTGAATAACTATCATCAAAGACACATTTCAATAACTGCTGACAAATCAGAACCTAATCAACGTTCATGCTGACGATGTCTTGGTGTGGTGATAGCAATAACTCCCGAATCACGTTTTCTACTCTCGAATTGAGAATTTATAGATGAATCACCAATGAAATTTCTACAGAGTTATCGAAATTAACGTTGCACGATTAGCTCAATTATATCGATGCACCGCTAATTGCCATAGAATTTTAAAAAGTTGACACACATACATGTCTTCAGTTCGTTCTTGATTGATTTACAATATTTAATACACGGCGTACGTGTTGCGGGTAAACGGACAACTTTCTAAGCCTTTTACAATGAAAGGAAATTTATAAAATGAGAAAAGATTGCCGATACATGTACGATCAAGCGTACCATAGTGTTGCTGCATTGCTTTAGTGAAATCTCAATGCATGTGCAGTTCGAAATTGGAATTGCAGCAATTTTAGCACGACATTCACCCAATCTCTACCATTTTCTAACCACAAGAGGATATTCTAAACTATCAACCATAATTAAAATGCTAATCAACTGGTTGCTGCCATGTGATATCCCACAGAGCTCACTAATTACAATGGAGGCGGGAAATGTTGGAAAAATTAGAAATCTTCAAACATAAATCCACCTACTCACCAATCGCACCGGTTTATAGAAAAATAATCTCAACACATCTTTTGACTTTGAATTTTACCACCTCTGCAGGGAAGATTCAATGCCAGATGAATCTTATGTCGAATTTATCAAGTTGTAAAGTACGGTTTCTGAGTAAACAACATATTTTCAAAAAATGTCAGTGTATCAATAGTTTGCAAAAAATACCGCTTTCTGTAAAAACTTGAGCTATACACAAGAGAAGACACATTGCTGCTTTTTTCCTTTTAGAATTTCTCATTTACTGAAGAAGTGAAAAATAAAAATAGATTTTTTTTGCAACAATAATTTCTTTGCAAAATGTTGAGACATACAAAACTTTAAAGAGATTTCATGAAATAACCGAAGACACAATTTTTGATACGAGGTCGATTTACAATGAGTCGTCTAATTATAAAAGATTATTCTTGACTATCAAGAACAATAAACCCTGTGATATCGGAAGAAAACCCATGTTTTTATTTTCGACGATTCAATACTTCCGCAATGGCGATAAAATGTGGTATTTGCGGCGGAGCGAATTCATTCTCATCATGAATGAATGTTTCTGGATATCAGCCGTATTTCAAAATATAGATGGAAAATAAAGCCAGTAAATAACACGTCATATTTGGTATTATAAAAATACAAAACAGTATGCTTTTTCCAGAAACCGATATCGATAAGCTGTCTATAAAAGCAAGGATTACCACAATACGATATTGGGAAAAACATATACGAGATAAATATAATTTCCTGTAATGATAGATTTATTAAAGCTTTCAATTTAAAAAATTGATAAAACTCAAGTCATGAAAATGATTACATTAACAATACAAAATGTCACTTAATATTAATATAAATAAAATCACGTGGTATAGGTAAATACAATAAAAGTATAAAAAATGAGAGTAACACATAAGTAAATATCACAGATAAAGATTAATGAGTAAAATGTAATATGTATTATTGAAGTTACTAGGAACCTTAAATTTAATACAGACTGAAAATGGTTATTTGTCCATGAATGAATATGGCTCAATGTCACACAACAGATCGAAAAAAAAGTTTGTCTTGTCCGAAATGGTTGTAGAATTTCATCAATGCGTAATGCGGCCCGTGCTCTGTGTTTTTCAGTCTATGTTTAGGAACAGTATAATTGGATTTCTGTCTGGTGGAATACTCATGTCTATATTTGTCATCTTCAAAATTCGATTTTTTCTCATTTACAAAAAGTACACAAACATAAATATATAATGCATATACAGTAAACATTTTTTCACCTTTGAAGGTACCACGACAAATGTCTGTATAACATTGAACATTGTTTTCAATATACGTTTTTGCATTTTGAAAATACTTTCCAGTTGACAATTACAATAATAAATAATAGTTCAAAAAACTGAATAAACAGGCTGCAACAGCAACTCAAACTAAAAAATAATTCGAAACTAATTTGAGTTTGTGTTCAACATCGATATTAACAAGTCCTATGAATTGATGTCACTAATCACTTTTAATAAATCTGAAATCAGAATAAATCTATTTATAAAAAATTAATTTTGTTGTAAAAAAGCGTGGGATGCTAAATATATATTGTTCTAAATACTTGGTTAGGAGCAGTTTGTCACATTGGCACACAACGCTTTTATGCAACAAAATTAATTTTTTGTAAATAGATTTATTCTGATTTCTGACTTATTAAAAGTCATTAGTTACATCAAGCCATAGTACTTATCGTCGTTCTTGATCATAATCTTAAATTAATTACGAATTATTTTTTTGTTTGTGTTGCTATTGAAGGGTGTTTTTTTTTTTTAGTTTTTTTTAACTATTATTTATTTTACACTTTTTAGTTTGGCCTATTTCAAGCCCATTTGTTTTAGTATAAAATATATACGCATACACAGACAGTGTGGTTGTCCCACTTGCTCTCATACCAGAGACTGTATGGGGAAATTATTTAGTCCTGACGATCCTGATCAGGATAATGAGATGAACTTACAGAATTATTGTATTGTCCCCGATTCTGAATAAGTGTACAAAGTTTAGAATACATCTGTACGTTTAAAGTTAGTCAAAATTGAGTCCAAAGTAGTCGGTTACAAACAAACATGCATACATACAAGTTAAACTAATATAAGCATGTTAAAAATGCTGTTTGGGATTGTCTCACCATTTCCTTATTCCTTTTTTGCATTTTACTGAATAAATTCAAAAAACTGTTTCAATACGTTAGTACTATTTCCTTTCTTGCAATTTCTTCTGAAGCGTTTTGCACTTCCTTTATTTTCATCTTGCACAAAGTTGACAAAACATTTGCTGTTGAATATAAAGAGTGCTTGTTTTTACAAATGACAAGATATTGCAATTATTTTTGAACAATTAAAAACACTGGAAAAAATATTATAGGAGCTACTATTATTTTGCGCAAAAGAATCAAGTTTTGAATGAATATATTTACCCATCTTTCATTCGTCTATAACCAACACACTGATGAATACTTCCGAGTTGAGCAAATCCACATAATTATTTGTATATTTATTCATTTGTTTCTTTCAGAATGACAATTATTACAAAAACCCTTTCTCTATTGGTTCTTAAATTTGCTACCCTGGTACGTCACTGTTTCCAATTCAATTACCATCACAAGGGTATAGTCTATCCATTCCCAATTGGAACGGCAATAAAAATAAGAGCACTACGAGGAGTGTTCATAATCACTGACCGACAAATGGGGAATGTATATACTACCAGTGCTTTTATGTTCAAAGCATCTCTGGTACAGTCATAAAAATTTCTGGCCTGTGGCCCCTAGTCGCCCAGATAGTTAGTAAACTTACTAAAAGGTGTAGTTGAGGAATAAAGGCTTGGCTAACTGGACTGGCTGAATACTAATTATTTGACCGTTTCACAATATTTCTTAGTCGTAGTGTGTTCGTGGGTTATGTGAGGAAGTGAGTGATTTTGCAAACCGATTTTTGAAAACTTTTTCACCAAAAGTTTCAATCTCATCTTTTAAACCGATATTTGTGAAAATCTTAGTGTTTTTGGGTACCCATCAATATGGCTTTCTGGAGACCTTTTGAAACAAATGATAACATTACGTGTTAGAAATCTGTGTCAATTGACAGGAATCCGAAATTTGAAAATAAGGATTTACATGTTCAAGTTCAGCGAGTATTTTAAATATTCATGAATGCTTGAAGAAGGAAAACTGTCACACTTCACAGAAATATATTGTGAATAGAATATGCGAGTTAACGAAACTATCTCGTTCGACAGTTCTTCGAGTCATTAAAATAGGGGATGTCATTGACCATGCAATGAAAC
>WOGR01006558.1:2482-13002 GCA_015342045.1 Leptinotarsa lineolata
TGCAATATGTTTGCGAATAAAGAAGATACAGGCAAAAAAATAATTTGGGATTTTTTGGTTTTTCCTGTATAACTCTAGAACCAAAAGAGCTATATTCGATTTTCTTACATCATTGAATAGGTCTCTAAAATACACAACTTTGCCACAATTCAACCGATACACTATCTCTTATCGTTTACGAGATACCCATGTACAGAAACGAATTTGAATAGCCCTGTATAACACATATAAATAAGCATCCCATTTTGTGAATTTTTGAAGCCTATCATTATAAATTGATGGATGTAGCCGTTACTACGTGGTAAGAGGTCATCATGAAAAATGAAAATTTTCTGTTTTTTACCACTTTCATTCGTAACTAAAGTTACTGCAGTTTCGTCTTATAAGGACATTTTCAAACTTTCACATTAAACGGTTTGAAAATGTCCTTATAGGACGAATAAAAGTGGTAAAAAACATAGAAAATTTTCATTTCTCATTTTTCATGCTTATTATTATCAAAGTTCATAACGAAACTCAAATCTAGTTCATCGTTTATTGGTAAATGTTTCTAAGAAGCTATGTAAACAATCTGACATAATTGAGATTAACGGCAAAAAATTATCACAGTTGTTCAAAGTTACACAATCGTCGGGGATTCGCTATTGTCCTACTGAAATGCTGTCAAAAGCAGTAATCAGTATTTCTTATTCAAAATAACTCAATGGTTGTCAAATCAGGTGATTAAAAAGATTCATTAACTGACGAACTCTTATTCTCCCGTATATTCAAAAATAAGTGCGAAAATAATGCACAGCTTTTTAAGGGTGAGTTTTCTCTTAGCAAAATATTACGATATTAAAAAAATTGATTCTTGTAGTAGAAACGAAAAATCTTACTTTTGGTATTTTATTCTGTAGGATTTTCTGGAAGATAAAACTTGGTTTTTTCTCCACCACGTGATTTTCGGGATCGGTCGACCCTTCACCTCGCAGAGAAGAATTCGGTTCGTGCTGTTGCCTTTCTGCACTTCCGTCAGTTTCGCTACTTCCGGTTTAGTTACGACTGAAACAAAAAAACACTATGAGCATACTTTTTTTATTAGGAGAAGAAGATAAGAATTAACTCATTTTCATTGGTTCTCACAATGAGCATATATAACAAATAAAAACTCTTGGAGAAATAACTTAAATAGGAACGATAACAAAAATTTTTTGGGGGTTGTGGATGATGAAGATGAAGAAAGTATGACGATCTTCCATAACTTTTAAGGAGGCTGTTCACGTGAAAAAGCCCTGGATGGCTGGATCTAATTGTTTGTCATGTAAGTATAGCTGACTTGCGGATCAATCAGCTGGGATCTCTTCAATAAAACATTATGGCTACCATAAGATGGTTTACAGGTACAATTCCAGAGCTGCACTTTGCATATTCTGAGGTTCACAGGGAGGGGATTTTTTTTCTTCGAAATACACATTTTACGACCTTTAAAACGAAGATCGATTTTAAAATTCTTATCACCACCAAATTAGCGCCCAAAAAGTATATCATTTTCGGAGAAAATATTGTTTGTATATTTTCGAAATGTTTTTGTCCTCTTCCAGATGAATTACTTGAAAATTTATTCATTCAAACGAAAAATTATCCATCAATGATTGCGGTAGGTCTTGCGGCTGTTATTTTTCGTAAGCGAGGACAAAAGACGATTTTGATGCAAATACACTAAAATTTTTGTAATTCCACACAGGCTAACTGTAAATCGTCTGGCCTTGCGTCTAGTTCGCCAGCACAAAACGTGATCGTCATAAATAAATCATGAATGCGAAGATTCTTCAAATGTCTCGAAGGCAAAGTCACGATTCTGCCATTTCGGTTTCGTTTGTTATCAAAAATTGATTGTCGACAAAAACATTGGGAATCTGGAAAAAATCGTCGATGGTGTACGAGGGATGCGCAAAAAGTATTTATAGTTGTACTGATATCCCGTACCAAAAAGAAAAGTCCTCTTACATTCGGAAAAATAATTAATTGACATGACGTTTTCGCAAATTTTTTATTATTTTTCCAACATAGATAAGTGTTCCATAGATAAATATGCATTGAAAAGAAATTATTTTGGGTTCTGAAACAGGTTTGCAGCTGTCTCTGAAAGTTATTATCAAATTTGAGTGTGATTACAAGCTGACAAATAATTTTTCTTAGATGATACCGAAAGTCATTCCCTTAACACTCACTTATTCATCTCTTTTTCTCCGTACTGGTGAGTCCTAGGAAGCTAAAATTTGGTATATAGGTGCTTCTTGGGTGTTAGATGCGCACTACGAAAGGATTTTAAAATATTCTAACTGGGGACCCCCCCGTGGGGGTAAAAAGGGCGCGTTTACATATGAAAATCACAATTTCATCACTGTTTCTCCTTACCGCTATATTTTTGGAGACTGAAATTTTGTATGTGGGTTCGTTATATATTGCAGATGTGCAATAAGAAGGGATATTTGAATATTCCAACTGGAAAGCCCCCCTGATGATAAAAAGGGCTTTGGCTGAATACGTTGTTGGACAACATATATGCGGCTTCTTTGAATTTATTTCTAAACCAGTGTTCCTTCTTGTGTATGATCTCAGCTTGAGACCACTCGATGTGGTCATGCTCTGCTATTTCTGATTTGCTGGTTTCCCCTCGCTGTGTGTGTTTCTTGTGCACGGCAATGCGGACTATCAATGGCCTTTCAGTTTCACCGATATAGGATTTTCCACACTCACAGGGTATCCGCAGTATACGTTTGGTGATCTGGTATTCCTGAGCCTGCTACAGATAGTGTTTCCGGATCTGAAGCAGGTTCTGATGTTATACTTGGATCCAATTCTTCTTATCCTTTCCGACAATCCTCTGATGTAGGGAAGCGCAAGCACTGGTTGTGACAGCTCCTCTTCCTTGCCAGGTTCTTGCTGTCTTTTAGCCAGAGTCTGTTCCAATATCACTTTGGAGTACCCATTTCGTTGAAAATCATTTTTGATGATGCCTATAGTTCCTTCTCCAGACCTTCCTTCGTTTGAACTAACTCATTTGTTGAATCAATTTGCCATACCAGAAGGCACTGCTTAAAATTCTTTTCAGATATGTGCTGAAAAAACTTTAGTGAATATTATAACCAAGCCATTTAAGTAATTTAGTCGATTCATTTATGACGACAATAAATAGAGGTGCTTGCCTGAGGAACACTTACTCCAATGTCGTGGAATGTGATGGAATAGGTCAATATTTGATGAAAATGCATGACAAGGTATTCAAATAATACTTAATTGTGACATTGTGTTCACAAAACCACAAGCTAATTTTTCGGGTTCAATAAAAACTTTGTAATAGTTTGTGCTCAATGTGTCTGAGAAAGCTATTACATAGTGGAACAAGTGCTATGTTTTTGTAACTGCTCAGTGAATATCTCACAAGTATTACTAAAATGCATTATCGATTTTAATCAGCCAATTTCACCACATGTGTGACCAATTATTGTTTCAAAAAATCATATGTTCATTGATAATAATTAATTCTTTAAAAACATGTGTTTTTCCGTTAACTAGCTGTCGATCTCCTACGAACAACATCCCTCAGAAGTCGAAACGTGTGTGAGCTAAGGCGTAACGAGGTCCCATCTTTTAACATCTTTCTGGGAAATGAATTCAGAATTCCGGAAAATACCCTTTTTCGTACCTATAGAGTCTCGTCAGATATTCCGTTATAAAATGTTCATTTAAGATAGTTTCATACCAGTACCTTTTGAATATATCTATATTCAACAATTATCATATTCCCCTGAATCGAACACAACTATTTACACTAAGCTGAAATATACATTTCAGTATTTTTCTAGACAAACTCGATATAGAACATTTTTTAATGAATTTGAATTTGAAAAAAATTTAATTAGATTCTGAGCAGGAAAAACACGAATTCAAACATTCGTGAAAAATGGAAAGGATTATTGTGTGTGCGCAGTCAAGTAAAAAAAATAAATATTTTCGTTTTGAAAACACAAACTTCCCCGGCATCTCAGAAGAACTCTTTCAGTGGAAAATTATTTCGAAAAACATTTCCAAGCTCCCGAACTACCTGTACGATGAGTTCTTTTTCTCCTTTTTATTCGGAGTCAAGATTTTCATATAAACTACCTCTGATTTATGTAAAAATGCCGTCCCGAAATCCTAAAAGGGGCGTCATGTGCCTTTTATGAGAGATCGCGACAAAATTAAAATACAATTCTGCATAATGCGGCGCGCTTGCAAGTCGAGTGCGGTTTTTGAAGCAGTGGCGTAACGGGTGGGAGTGAAAAAAGGACGAAAACTCTTACTAATTTTTATACTTCGACGTTTAGGTATATTTGTTAGTTGCTAGTTACTTTCCAGAAAATCTTTTCCATCGAAAAACAGAATTCTGAGGTGTATTTATATGTTTGTCCGCATTTTACTGTCGAAATCGGACCCACTCTATCTTTAAAAAGGAAAAATTTCGCTTTGAAATATGGTTCTTCTATGTATTGAAATTTGTGCAAAACGAGAAAATGGAAAAAGTGTTTTCCTTTCGTTTGCTGAATTTGTTTCGATCCAATATCTCCAATTTTGTAAGAACAAAATAATAATATTGAATAGTTGAAAATATTCCTCTTTCATTATCTGGGATACTGAAAACATCAAAATGTTAAGAAAGAAATAGAATGCATTATATTCAACAAGAGTGTTTTTCCGAAAATATTCGAGCACATTTTTCGTTAGCTTAATGTTTTTAATTGGGTTGAGTTGGTAACTTTTAAATGTAACTTAAAGAAATTTTTGTGGACAAGCGTTAGAGAAAGATACCTACATAGAACGCTACGAGAAGCGACTTAAATTGGATTCAAATTCCCGAAGACTATATTTATTTGGAAAAATCAAATTATTCAGTTTTTTCACAGGACGCCGTTTTTCAATTGAACAGTCTTCAAAAAGTATAGTTCAATGCATGTTGAGTTGGACCTTGAATGTAATTGAACATGGCAACTGATTTTATTTGACTTTTTTGAAACAGACATATATTTCCTACAGCTAAAAGAGAAAGATGAAAAGAAAGTAAACCCATTGGCTTTCGTTTATTCATTCCACCTTTGAAGCGGGCAGATGTAGTGACTGGTGGAATCAGGTGAGCCAAGTTAGACTTTCCGTCTTGATAGGTAGAATTGGAAACTTTGGCGTTAAATGAATCCATCGAAATGACTTTTCCCATACCAGAACGCAATACTGTCTTTAGAAGCGCTTTTGACATTATCAAAAGATCATCCCCTGCCAAGGGTTACTTGGTTACCGAAAAGCTCTTCGAGAGGTAGTATGTTTGTTCTGGTGAGGGTATGGTATTGTAGAGACATCGGTGTTGCCTTATGCTATGTAGGATATTATTTCCTCTGTGGGGAATGAGGAGAGCCGAATTTATTGGAACTATTGGTTCTCCATCATCAGGCTCATACGAGTTAATGAGGCTGATGTGCAGTTCTTCTCGACCATCGAGTAAGATGGTGGTGTTTTCCGCTCCGGATGAAACGAATATCGTTCGAAAAGAGAAGGGAAACGGATGAAGAATCACGATTTTTTCTGCGTAGCCTCTACCACTGCAGAACTGGTTGTTCTAATTATTGCAATCCTTGATGGATTGATGCCTTCTCCTCTCGACTTTGCACTAAGATGCAGAAGACTGTCATTCTTGGTTCATTGCACCTACATAGGACACATGATTCTTGGACCCAATGATCATTTACCCCACGGTGTGGGGAGTGGTCATTGGTTGAATTAACTACCGAGTACCCACCGCCATCTCATCAGAGTCTTCAACTCATGGCTGAAGGAAGAGCAGCAGATCCCGGATGGGTTTGTTGGGAGGCAGACTGTTCCGGTGATATTCGACAACATTGATGGTGAAACAACTGGTCTATACTTGAAAGATTTTTCTTGTCCTTTTTGGGCGAAGATTGAACTCGAGTAGTCTTCCGCAAAAAGGAAAAACTCCGTTTTCGTAAGAAAATTTGAAGAACCTACAAACAAGGCTGGGTATAAAAGTTAATAAATCGACAATATCAGGAAGGTAGTTTGTTGATTTTCTTTTTTTGTTGAAGAGGACCCAGAATGCTGCATTGTGGTACTCCAGATACAGTTTTCTTCAATGTGGACCACAATTGATTACTGTCCGAAAAATTATGGATTTAAAGACAAAATATCAAATAGACTTGATGGGATTATTCGAGACCTGACATGATCTTGATAAAGGAGAATGAGAAATATTTGATTGTTGAATCTATGTATGCATGCTATTTGATCGTACGGCACTGCTGAAAATGCAGGACATATTTCGTCGGCATCGGTACATATTTGGGCCGAACTATTAGCGGATTCCTCAGCATTGTTTCGAGATTAAATATTCCGCACGCGTTCGCCTGCCCGAAAACCGAATTCCGACAAAGTTAAACTCTGCACCCGACATAAATTCCGATTCGCTCTCTCGACTCGAAAATCGTTCAAATTTTCGGAAACTCCAGACTGCAGATAAATATCGCCGCTAAACGACTGACGAACAATAGATTCCTAATAAACAAAATGTCCGATGGGATTCTAATTGGGTGTGCGACACATTTTTCACGCCGGAGGTCGATCCTTGCAGGAATGCCGTTTTTTCTCATCGGCAGGAATCCTAAACGCCGGCCGCAGGATGCTTGGCCGTTTTTGTGAAAATACTGGCCGTTCCTACGGTCAATCAAAAATCAGGACGATGAAGATGTCAGTGGAGAAAGTGAGAAAATGTGCCCCGTTTGGTAATTTGCCTTGGTTTATTATTTGCTTGTAGATAACATCTTGTTAACAAACATGTTGTTATTAATAATATATGTATACACTACACATATACACCACAAGCATGCCTATACATATAATATTTTCTGAAAGCAAAGACAAATACATTTTCTTAACAGAGTAAAAACATAAAAAAATCAGAAATTAATAACATGAGAATATAGTAGAATATAGTGTAAAGTAAGATTTTTTCACAGAAAATGCCTAAAAATCTTTTTTGAATATCAAAAATGTTTCGGCTTCTCTTATTGCACTTGGATGTTTATTAAACACTTTTATTTAATCATAGACCTTTATGAGGCTCGATGTTTGGATAGACATTTTCAACTAATGTGCCTGTGACGTATTTGAATCAAATACTTATTTTTGTTCTTGTAGATGGGACGAAAGACTCGAAGGTCAATAGAAAAAAAAACAGTGAAAATTACATTTTTGATAAAAAGTGGTTCGCAAGATTCATTCCATTTTGCCTTGCATAGATGTTTTGAAGACAGCTAGGCTGATCTCAGGACATTGATGACCCTATACCGGATGCCTGGACTCTTAGGAATCACGTACAGCGAAAAAGCTGATAAGTGTTATAGACATCAGCTTCATTTGATTTACGATGCAGAAAAACTCAAAATCGTCTGCATCGTGAATTTACCACACTCCACTTTGAGACCCCATGGGTTTCTACCACAGATTCATATATTGATCCTGAACCTGCTGCTGGGATACAAAAATCCATAGTACGGGTACAGATTACGAAATGAGTTAACGAACATGAACAGTTCTAGGAAAATAGATCTGGAAACTAACATGGAAAAACCATTATAAACGGCCGACCCAAAAAAGAACTGAAGAACTTCTTCAATACTGCAAGAATCTGTTCAGAATAATTACAGTCCACTTACTGCTCATTTAGAGGATATCAAATTGAAATTTTATGGTCAGAGCAATCAATTGAGTTTGGTTTTCTTATCGTACCTCTCGATCCCAGTTGGTTTTATTTGGTGCCGAGACATCTCATATACTTATTCAGTATGATCAGGTGTATCGCGGGGCTCATATTTAAAACTCAAATCTCTGTCTGGTCCAAAAAACATGAGATATTATTCAATCGCTCAAAATGAAAAGTTATGACTTTCAATAGAAAGCGATTGAATAAGCGAGCGAAACTGGTCACGGTAGTGTAGAAGTTAGCACATCCGCCTTCCAAACGGAAGACCGGGGTTCGATTCTCCGCCGGGCCACCGTGCTGGGTAATCGCACGTTAAAAGGTAAGGCCTTGTTAATTCATTGCTCGCACAAGTTTCGACTTCTGAGGGTTGACGTTCGTCAACTGGTTAACCGAATGAACAATTTTAGAACAATTTTTTTTAGAAAACGATGAGGGAACGGTTTTGTTTATTCCATGCAGAAAGTTTTTTGAAAAAACTATCTTTGAAATATCTTATGTTTTGCTTTCTCAAAGTATGGGCTGCAATATGCATCAGTTGTATCTATTGAACACTTAGAGACTTATCAAAATGAATTATTTCTATCGAAAGGCTCATGGTGAGAACCTTAGGTGTGAATCTTATGGGCAAGGGAATTAGTTGTTGAAAAACTTGAATATGGAATAATTTCAAATCATTCACTAACTTTATTCGAGATTTTTGATGGTCAGTTAGATAGTCCTTATTTGATATATTTGATTATACCAAATTGAACTATAATTAACAACTACATCGATCTACCTAGAGGTTCAGATTTTTTTCAATTCATCCGATGAAAATCATCGATCTTTCCGAGCGCAGGTGAGTCGCATACAACCGTCAAATAAACTAGGATAAGGCCTGTTAAAAATAGTACCTCAAGGATGTTTCAGGTGTAAAATCGCGCAAAATATTTCATGTTAGCGTGTTCAAACAATTGACGCTCGCGTTGCGAATTCGTTGTGATTAATACATTTTTTCGAAAAAACACACCTCGCTTGGCTGCATCCGAGGCTTTTTCTATAAAAATAGAAACTATTGACCTTAATTAAATTGCCGAAAGTGAAATCGGTTGAAGAGAATATTTTCGCAAAATCTGTGCTCTGTTGCAAGTAATCTTGAAAGAATATTTAGTTTGGTAGCCAAATATAAAGTAAGTGACTGCTTTCAAATAACAAGGCGAAATGCAAAGAACTGTTTGGGAACAATGAGAGCAAATAAACCACACCAATATTATCATTGGATACCGTCTTGAATCTGCCCTCTTCACATGTTGTAATAACTGGAGAAGCAAGTTAACTGACCACTTGACACCGATGTACACTATCTGTTACAAACTTCATAGTTCAACTCACAAGAGTTGATACAAATCTGTCTTCCAGGCGGCAGTGTTTGCAATCAGGCAAATGCAATGCACACGGAATATTAATTTGAGTAAGAATTGAAAAAACAGGCACAGACAGGAAAAATTGACTGGATACCCTGTGCGTGTAGAGGAAGCGTATTTCTTGATTTGGCCTTTGATACCATCAACCGATAACTTCTTCGGAAGAAACTAAAAAATTAGGTATGAAGGAAAATTTATTGAACCTTTTTGAAAGTTATCTGACCACTGTCAGAACCGTAACAAGGGAATAAGTGACGGAATCTATAACTGAAGTCCTGAAATATATCTCCAGATGGTTTATTGAATGGTTTGTTCAACAAACTTGATATCATTAATACGAGACAACTTGTAAAATCATTCTAAATTACACTTGTGATGAACCAGTATCTATTAGAATAGAACGTAACTTCAAAAGCACAAAAACCAATTTGACAGACCTTTCATTTATATTGTTCCAGGACTGAAAAAAATAATGCTCTATAAACTCAAACAAAAATCTGGGAGAGCGAAAGCTTGTATTATATCCATGAATTGCATTATGTTTCATAACGTTGCTGAATCATAATTAGGACATAATAAAACGAATACAGGTAATTTATCTTTTTTAGTCTTGACTGTTTTGTCTTTTCACTAAGACTGATAATTTAATTCGTTTTTCTCTATGTATTAACCAATTTTTATAAAGATATAATAAAATATTTGAACAGCTATTTACAGTGAGTCAAAAAAATTCCGAGCCACCATCCCAGTGGTGGGTAAGGACAAACTAGCCACCCTCTATACTATATTACGAATAAAATTGCTAATTTTTGAAACGGCGACTTTTATGAGAAAAAATAAGGGTTTTCCTCGAAAAACAAGGGAAGTAATGATTTATTTCATCGTAGTTTTGATAGTTCCAGTGATTTTTCAATTTTTATGTAATTTATGGATATGAGTATGAGGTAAAGGAAGGTTTTGGTTCTCTATTTCATCTTTATAATAGAAAGGCAAACTCTTTCTTTCCCAAGAATAAATGTCTACTTTAAATATATCCCTATCAATTTAAAGGAGTATAATGATTTATTGTATGGAACTGGCCGATACTTGATGAAAATCCATATTCAAACTCATTGATACAATAATACATTTTATTGTATTAATGTAAAATTCAGAGAGAGGAGGATGAAAGTTATAGAACCTTAACTTACTTTGGCCAACCCACTACGAATATTTCAAATTTTCTGCATAACAGAGGTGTAAATATTGCTATCAAGACCAACAACAACTTAGGCATGCAGATTAAGAACAACAAAGATAGAAGTTCAGTTTCAGAAAATTCGGGAGTG
>WOGR01006559.1:0-13001 GCA_015342045.1 Leptinotarsa lineolata
ACACGACCCGTTTAAACAAAACAATCGAACGATGTACTAATGAACACTGGAAAAAGAGGAGTGGGTATTGATTTCCAAAAAGGGATTTTATTTAACAGAAAACTGATAAGAACTGCTCGAAAAGTTTTTTATTTAGGCATACAAGTTACCTAGTGGCCTGCTAATGTATTATTAACATGACAATTTTAACTACAAATTATCTCGGAAATTAAACGTTACAAAAATTTTCTTTTAACAGAGTTGTGAAGGTATTCGAAAGACCTTTAAAACAAGGTGCCACTCGACCTACTTTTCCTATCTAATTAAGGGTCGTCGGACGAACCCATCCGAGGGGGTGCGTACTACAAAAAATCTGATTAGTCTGAAAGGTGTCCATCTTTAATTAGAAATCGACGTGTCCGAGCTTTTTTTTAAAATATTACTTTTTATATTCAAAAATTGCTCTATTAAGTTTTCGTTGTTACACACTGCATAAATAGAGGGCACCGTGAGAATTTTTTTACTTTTGAAAGTGTCTCTGCATGATGTTCTATAAGATAAGCAGAAAATACGTCTGATTATACGTTTACGTAACACAAACACCCTTTGTAGTTCGGACGCTTGACCCCACACAACGATACTGTACGAAATAGCGGTGTACCCCAGCGCATAGTAAACTTCAAGAACACATTCTCGTTCCAGCATGTTTTGGAGTGTAGTGACCACATAGAAACATTTGTTCAACTTGTCACAAACTTTCTTTTCTGCACTGAGGAGCGGTAATACCCCGAAACCTGTCTGTAGGTGATCACTCGATTGATGTCAGTGAAGTCCTGCTGTTCCATGAATGGATAACCATCTGCAAGAATTTCCTCTACGAAGAAAGTATCACGAAATGCGTTGAATATAATTCACTGGCCATTGTGGTATTAACCGAGAAGTAGTTGTTTTCCGGCAGGCAGGTGTAGGTGAAGAAGCTAAATGTTTCAAATTTCATTTTTGAAATATTAATTTTCGCAATTTTGACACAATCATCAGACTGATTTTGATTTTTGTACACACACCAATAATGAAGCTTCATTATTATAATCACCAAGTTTTTCAAGAGTTTCCAAGTGCTCGCTGCTTAAAATTTTGGTTCCGATTGTCTTAGTAGTACCAACAAATCGATATTTGATAAATTACCAGTAATTAATGGCATCAGGGTTCCCAAAAGCAGCAAAACTTTTCGTAATTCAATAAATTGCTTAATTATTCTCGAGAGAGGTTTAGACAAGGTTAACTCTGCTAATCTCTTTTCGTTTTCTATACTTTCATTGAATCAAGCACTGAACCACTTCTTTTTTGAATAATATCTAAGGCAATTAAAAAATATCATATAAAAATACATCAACTTTATTCAGTTGCAGACTTATCAAATTATTTATCAAATGCATACTTTATTCATTTTGTGATTTATAGTCTAAGATCCGATATAAAAAAGTCCTTCACCGATCTGTTTAATGGATGAAAATTATTAGATAGGTAATTTACTATATTAAAAATTATAAAAAAACAAGGGGTGCCCCTTATAATGTTGTCCGGAATATAATTAATTGATAATTAAAAATTGATTTTTTAAACTTATTTCTACTAGTGAGTTTAATAAAAAAAATTAACACTAACAGTAAGTATAAAGCCTATTATAGAATATGCAAACGTAAGTGTGCCTATTTTCATCCTGTCCAAACTATTGAGCAATCACGTGTAAACAGGTATTAAGATCGTAGTTAGTTTCACTAACTTGTTTAATATATCAACTAAACATAATATTTAGCGCTGTTTTATTGCGAATACGATGATATAGGGGTGCCCTTAAAAATCTGTTTCGAATGACGGGTGCCGAATTTAAAAAAATTCAATTTCACTGCGATCGGGAACGTACGACAAAGAGGTCCGAGGATAGTATACTGTGCGATAGACAAAGACAGGATTGTAGCTGCGTGCAGCGTAGCTACAGGAAGTGAGAGAGTGAGTATATTACTATTTCATGCAATAGAGAATGACAGCAATAGACTTGTAAACAGCAATATTTTGGACCAACTGTATTAATGGATAAATGGCAACATTCGTCTCTCAGCAGTTCCATAGCTGTATTTCGCTGGGAACTGTATCGATATCGGTTTAATCATGTGCACACCATCTGGTCCAGAACGCAACTACCCTGAAAACGTTTCTGCCTCCGTTGTGCTGTGCCGAGTGCCCGAGCGAAAGAGTAAGTCCGAAACTGCAGGCATGCGCAGATCGCGCGCTAGCTCTATCTTTTTTACTCCACTACAGAGGATCTATAAAAGAATTTATTAATCCTGGCGGTCCTTATAAGGATAATGGAAAACTATGATCAAATTATTGCATTGTCATCGGTCCTTGATACGTATGCAAAGTTTCAAATTAATCAGACTTCTGGAAATTGGTGAAAATTATGCTCAAAGATTCCATTACATACATAGATACATAGATACAACCGAAGCTTATATAAGCGTATTGATTAAAAAAAAGGTTTTTTTTCCAAAAGGTAATCTTTCGTGAAAATATTCCCGTTTGTACTCAGCCCGAATTTTTTTCTAATGTATTGATAAATTCAATTTTTAAATTATCTGCATTATAAAATATTCATTAGTTTTAGAAATTCAAGTAATCAGAAATATATTTTTAATATTTTGTAGAAGTAAATCGCTTGATTTTTAGTAAAAACCAAATTCAGTTTCGAATGATTATGAATTTACCAAAACGCCGCCCGGAACTCGCTCATACCTGTAATTCATCGCACAATTATAGCCATATATCATACATCAATTTCTATTGACATATTACATATACCCGCCTGCATAAACATAATGTAAATTTATGTCGTTTCATATTTCCCGCATTAATATGATTATCATGTGGTGGTGATAAATCCCGACAGTGATTATATCTCACTAAGGTAATGCTGCTTGAAGAATAGTCAATAATTTAATGAAATAGGTAAATCAACTGAATTATACGACTATTTATGATCGGTATGTTTTTATTATTGCTTCATCATCTCGCTTTTATGGACGCGATGGCAATAAATATCTGCTAATATTTAATTATTTATTATTACCTTACCATTATGCTACGTTTACTGGTATTGTAAATAATGGAGGTTGGAATTCGTACTTATTATTCAGTAAGTTATGATTTTGCCGCCAAGATATCATTCTCGATGGATACAGGCATCATTATGTTCATCATCGAATATACTTTATTGTAAACCATTCGGAATATACTGTTTCGCAATACTGTTCGATGGTGACTGATTAATGTATTTGTCAATGAATTAATGTGGACCTGATTTACAGTAAGCTTTTGATGGTTTGCCAAATACCTTGCACAATATTCTTTTCAAACGTGAGACATTTAGAAAATGCCAAGAAATGTATGGACTTGTTTCAATTTCATAAAAAAACCACCAGTGTTTACCTACAGCCCCAGATTCTTCAGGTGCATTGAGTATTTCTGTAAACTCGATTTTATGGTGTTATAAATTTGGGTACAGTTATCTAAAAAAGCCAAACTTTCTGGAAGAGAAAGTCGAGGGTAACGGTACAAACGAAGGGTACATATCTTTTAACTTTTTTCGAATAACGAAAAGAGAAACCCGTTCCGTTATACCTACAGGAATTCGTTTTTTGAAGAGAAAGTTCATTTGGACCCTTTTTAGATGGTTGGTAATAAATTTTATGATTTGAAAGAATCATTTTTTAGAAAGTTGTTTGAAGTAACTTGTGTGAAGAATGGAATATTCTTTTGGTTCAGTATCCTGTCAACATTTTAATGTGCGGTATGGTTAGCTGAAGTAACGGTTAATTTCAGAAGAAATGTGTTTATGACTGAGGCGTTTTCTAACGACATTCACAGGTGAAGGTATAAATTGTCATTATATTTTTTCAGAATTTCTTAATTCAAATGATGGATAAAATTTATATATTGACGTGAAATTTAAAGATTTCATAAGGAATAAGAGTGATGTTAGAAAAGTTTCACTCATATTAGTTCCTTATGATATCCACTATCACCACATCCAGTATGTTTTATTTGTTCATTTGTTAGTTATGAAAGAATTTTTTCAAATTTCACAATAAAATAAATAACTGCCTTAAATATGGTCCAATAGTAGACTCAGTATTATGCTACTATAAATTTTTATTGACCTTTTATTTTTGAATTCCACAATCTGAAAATATAATAAATTCGAACTTTGTGCAGGTCTGTACACCTGCACAAACTTCTAGGTTATCACGATTAGTTACTGCGTAAATGTGATATATTTTTCTTAACGAAAAGCTTTTATTTAGCTTGCAATGTTTATTTGTATGAATATGACAAACTTTACAGAAATAACTACAAATAACTATACAGTATCTCTCTTCCAGCGTGGATATAAAGCAATCTAGGGAAATGAGAAAATTCAAAATATTATATTCAGATACAGCTTCAGAGGGAAAAAGCTTTCAGTATTATCAAAATGGTTCTTATTGAAAATTGACACTGGTATATCACAAAATAACATTCAGACAGACATGGCGGGATACCTAATTTTCAATAATTCATAACATGTTTTGATTTGTCATAATAATTACTCAGGGAGTGAACGAATTTGTTGAGAACTATGAAGTTTTTAAACGTATATTTTTCAAAAAATCTATGGAAAATTCTCACGAGCACAAATATGTCAAAGTCTTGGTCAAATACATTAGAAAGAAGTGTGTTTATTCGAATGTATTACTTATTCACACATCACTACACATAATTTGCAGATTGGCCAAAATTTTAGGATTTAACTATTATTATATTACTGATAGAGCTTTTTCCATATTCAACAAAATATTAATTCTTAAATGAAAGTGCCATTTATTGTCAAAATAAATTCACATCTACATAAACCAATAAAACTCGTCAGCAAAATTGATATTACGAGATCACTTGAAAATGTTATGTTGAAGTTCATAGATGTCTTTTTAAATTTTCACTAGATCTCTGTATAAATATTGCCTAGAACAAGAATAAACTCGTGACATATTTTGTCATATTTATAACGCCGCCTTTGCTGATCCTCCTGATCTCACATGAATATATCTTTCATCGTGAATTAGTCGGATGCGCGGTAGTATTTCAAATGTAAAAATAAATCTCTCATACGACTTGCTACCCGAAATTAATTGTTGAATATATTATCACCTCTCCGTTCCTACATCCTGTATACTGGAGCTTGTATTTCCATTAAGAAAAAAGGCATTAAAGGAAATCCTACGTAGTATTTATCGTTGCTGGTTTTAAAGAAAAAACCAAGAGTGACAGTCCGTAATTTAAAGTGTTTTGAAATGATATTGGCTTATGAACTAATTGACATGGCAGATGTGGAGATGATGCAACTATGAAAGGGAAGGAAACTAAAAAAAATTATAAAAGTCGGATGGATTTCAAAGAGGAATCTAACTCAAAATTATGGAATATCATTTTTATGAATTCCCCAAAATAATCAACAAAACGAAACAATTTATAATAATGAGTTGTAGAAAAGTACTTTCAGCTCGTCTCTTATCTTGCCAGAAAATATACAAAAGATAATTACAGTAATCTAATTGCTTTACTGTTTCAAACAGTTGGATTATATTGAATTATTCATTATTTATATTTTCCCGTTTATAGATTGCTTCGACAAAAGTATATACTTATATACGCTGAAAATTTGCGATAACAAAATTATGCATTTATAGTAACTTCATTATATCTTGGAGACACCATGATCACGAGCCTGCATGAAATAATAATATTACTGAATGCTGTTATATTTATATGCAGTGAAATTTTAAATTGAACCTCATATTATTCACTTTTCTCACAAATAGTCCATAATACTAGTCTATTATATTATTATAGTTGAAAAATATACAAAATAATCGTCGATGATGAATCTGAATATTTATGAATTAAAAAAAACAACACCACAGAAACACTCTTGTTACAACTGTTACGAAAAATGTATTACATTTTTGAAATAAGTTACAATTCTTGCTTCGCCATTTATTGGTCAAGTTTGATCTATATTATTTTCCATTTATGTGTTTGAGAAAACTTTTTCATTATGCTTTATTATATTATTTATTTCTCTACAGAATTTTCGTACATATTCATTACAAGCACCGCCACTAATAAATTGAAATCCATCCCCATACACAATTACTTTAAAAGCTCTGCCGATATCAATAAATTCGTTCTGTTCTTCGAGCATCTTCAATAAAACAGATTCATTGAAATCGCTATCCCAGTTAAAGGTGGCTTCCAACGAGGATTGAAGGTTTTGACAGTGGAAGTATTGGTTCTTATTTGACAATACAAGACGTATTGTTGATACATTTTTTAAAATAATTTTACTAAACGAAACTTGATTTCCTGAAGGTAAACTGGTGAAAATACAACCCAATCAAATTGAAACCAATTCCAATCGATAGTCGTTGGCATGATGCAAAAGTACAACAATCGTTAGTTTTGAAATAAAACTCTCAATATTAATGTTTACTGGAAAAGCACAAATATTTTTCACTATGTTGTGATCCGATATTGTGAAATTGGAAGCGTTTATTATCAATTAAAACATCAATATTAGTATGATATATATGTTTTCACAGTTATTTCAATCTGTTATTGTTTTGCAAAAAAGTAATCATTTGTTTCATCCCGTTATAGAAAGTGAAAATGATATCTATTCTGACGTCAACATAATGACTTCGATAACCAAGTTAGCATCATCAGAAGATGAATGATACTGAATCTTACAACTTAGCTTGAGGTTTGAAACTTGATTTCTTCCTCTCAAACTTAGTGGTAAGATTTAAGTTTCAGTCATCTCCTGATGATGTTAATACTTTACCGAAACGCGCATCGAGAGACACAACTTCAGTTCTAGTGGAGCAGAATTGTTTTAATTATATTCATTTCACGCCTTATGTTCTGATTCCAAGATTCATTTTCGCCTATAATAAATACAATTGTATTAGAGGATGCATGAAATTTTTAAACGCTCCAAATTACCTTCAATATACTTATTCTTTTGTTTTGTTTCAGGTGAGGACTGTTACACGTTTAAGAAATTTATCACCATCCACCCCTCCGTCTTCTAATTAACTTCAACAATAGCAACTGTGAGTATATATCACATGATCTATATCTCCGTTTTTGGATACCGGGTGATCCATTTGAAAATGTCCTTTAGTCTGCCACTTGTGAAATTCAAAATAGCCATTGTCCATTTTTTTAATTGTTTAATATTAGCGTGAATACATACGAGTAACGTCGGTAACATCCTGAAATGTATTGATCACAAGTTATTTATCTAAAGTGCAACAGCATTCATTTATGCATGTCTATGAATTTCATTTATTGAAATTTGTTCACAATCATTTATGGGGGAAACATGTTACAATCATTGACCGGTAAGCTTTCTGCGATAGAGAAGACTCGTATTTGTTGTGTCCATTTTGGTTGCACAAATATTCATATATTCTTCATATAGAGTCATCTAGTTTGGATTCAGATTAAATTTGCTATTCCAGTGAAGCTTTTTTGAATTATAGTTGAAACTGACTTTATCAAGGTGCTCTTTATATATGTATCATTGAAAACCCACATAATCTTGTTTTATTTGTCTCCTAAGTTGTATAGGTTGTATTTTTTAGCGGTTACTGTTTCCAAACTCTTCTCTAACTGAGTATCAGTCATTTGGCTTTTCTTTCAAAGTTACTTTCGATTCGTTGTTCCAAGTTCTTCTTTCACTTGATCTATTATTTTCCATCCTTCTTGCTAGCCACACTTTTTTCATTTTTCGGTCATCATTCATCTTTTTGTATATAGATGATCAATACAAAACAATTTTTGGTCCTTCAGTGGCTGACACTGCTTTAACCTCCTGTTCAATTTGGTTTTTTAATCTTTTGACAATATTTCTTATTCTTGTGAAGAATTGTTTTCCGGTTGTATTCTTCCAAATATTTTCTTTTCTACATCTCCGCTACTCTTGATGATACTCCATGAGTGGTCGTTTTCAGTTTCCATTGCTAATTATTGATATAAATATGTTTCCTTTCATTTAGTTCCAAAATCTCTTTCAACAGTAAACCGATATTTCCTAGTCCATATCTGTTGAAATGAATGAGGTTTCCCAAGCATGAATCAGTGCACACACAGATGATCTTCCAGGTCCAGGACACAATTCTAAAGCTTACAATCTCATGAACAACTTCTAAAATTTCGTCTTCAAAGTTGCAGTCATTCCAGGTTCTCTTGTTCCCCGTTTTTTATATTTATTAACGACCTGTTATGGGTTCAGAAAGTTGCTTTCTTTGCTAGGTGACACTGTTAGAAACTAAGCTGTAATTTTAAGTCCTCAGTAGTCAGTTGGTGCAATCAAAAAGAAACGAATGAGTCTGTGCAAAGATTCATTTCATTTGGTTTCTATACATAGGAATTTATTTCAACAAAAGAACTTTATTTGCCAAACATCAACCAGGCCGGAATATGCAGATCTGGAAATATTATTGTGGAGTGTGGACAATCTTCTGGAATATTCTCTAGGCAGCTATAATTGCATACTGAAGAGATTCCACTTGAATGGTGCTCACAGTTTAAACCGTCGATTATTATAGATAACTGGTAGATAGTTTAAAATACCGGCTATTTCGAAGGAACAAAGTTGGATAATAAACCGAGAGAATAAAATCTGAATAACATAAAATTTATGAAGGGAGGTGTCAAAGTTGCCTTCAACCCTATCACTGACGATTATGGGCCACCCTGTAGTCGTCTCTCTCGGGTGGCGTGCGCTTCCTTCTCGTGCCGTTTGACTCTCTACCAGCGAGTCTCAACCTGTCGTGAGCGTGGAATATAATCCCATCCGTTGGCGAGATTATATTCATCCAGACTATTGGTTCGTTTAATTGCCGTGTTAGGTTGGAGCGTTCAGAATTCGCTAATGTAGGGGTATTATATGAAATAAAACTTGTATTGAAGAGAACTACAGGAAGCTGAATGTCCGTGGCAAATTTGTTGTGATTTAATTTATTTATTATGATTTTAAAGGACACGTAACAAAACAGTTTACGAAACCCAACACGTGTTTCACTATACAATAGCTTCCTTAGGCGTGTTCATACTGTAATAACACGCTATAGGAAGCTATTGCATAGTGAAACACTTGTTGCGGCGTGTTCATACTGCATGAACACGCTCTAGGAAGCTATTGCATAACGAAAAACATGTTGTGGGGTGTTTAAACTGTATGACCACGCTTTAGGAAGCTATTGCATAGTGAAACACTTGTTGCGGTGTGTTCATTGCATAGTGAAATACGTGTAGTGGCATGTTCATACTGTATGAACACGCTTTAGGGAGCTATTGCAAAGTAAACAGGTGTGGTGGTATATTCATACTGTAATAACACGCTTTATGAAGGTATTGCATAGTGAAACACGTGTTGCGGTTAGTTCATACTGTATGAACACGCTTTAGGAAGCTATTGCATGGTGAAAAACGTATTGCGGCGTGTTCATACTGTATAAACGTGCCTTAGGAAGCTATTACATAGTGAAACACGTGTTGCGGCATGTTCATATCTTATGAACACACTTTAGAAAGCTATTGCATAGTGAAACAGGTGTTGCGGCGTGTTTAAACTGTATGACCACGCTTTTGGAAGCTATTGCATAGTGAAACACGTGTTGAGGCGTGTTCATACTGTATGAACACGCTTTAGGAAGCTATCTCATAGTGAAATACGTGTTTAAGTTTTGTGAACTGTTCAAAGAAAATCTCACAATGAAGTTTTACTGGAATACGCTCAATACCTGTTCAAATTAGTATGAACATGACTGAGGAAGGTATTGCATAATGAAACACGTGTTACGGTTTTGTAAACTGTTAAGTGAATGTTTCACAACGAGGTGTTACTTCGAAACAACAGGTATCGGTCAATTTCATCACATATTTAGAAAAAGTCTTCAAAGCTGACTGTGAAGTAAACACACATTAATTTTTAAAATGTGGCACCAAACTTCATTTGTTCAAAGTTCCGTGAAAAAATCTATGAGATTCAAATCTGATGCCTTTGCTGGTCATTCAGTATACGAAGAAATGTACGGACATATTTCGAGCATAGGAAATGAATGACTTTAATTAGTCATAACATTTTGGCTTCACTTCCTGTGTGAAAGGAGGTTATAAACTCAAAAACAGTAAAGAACTTCAACTCCTCCACAAAAAATATTTCGTAAAGAATATCAATTGTATAATATCGTATTAGATTTTTAAATAAGCACTTCAGAAAGTAATAAACGCTAATCAATGCACTAATGTTTATGATAAATTTTACTCATTTATGACTTGTCGATACATTGAAGTAATAACTTCATAATTTTTCTTTATAAGAATATTCAAGGGTTACATCTAGAGTGTACCAAGTTTAATCGGTTGAAGGTGTGAAAATTCTTTAAGTATTTTTGAAATTCAGCTAAGCAAATGACTTGAGTGTAAAATAATTTGATAAAATCTTGAGATCGTTGGTCATCAAGGAATTTTATCTCAAATTATTGTACACGAAACTTTTGCTTGGAAGACATTCTGAAAATCATGGAATTGCACGTATTTTGATAGATTGACCTTGGTGTACGAAGGATCTAATTTTAGGATTTTTGTCAAATATGGGCAGTGCATGGTTTATGTATATTTTTTCGGTTAAAACAGGTCTTGTTCATTTAATCGCTATCAAACTCGGTAAATGCTGAAAGGTCTTCAGCATAGCATTAAATCCAAAAAAGCGCATGAAGAAAAGTGTTCTAGTTCTGTTTCTGGGGAGGTAGTACTTAGTTTGGGTCTGTAAACGTTGTCCAGCGTTTACAGACGCATGAGTTTCCATGCGTTGAGGGAAGTAATTTCGGTTATTCCTCTGCTAGGAGAAAAATTCTGGTTAATTATGAAATTGATACAGTTTTCAATGCAAATTGATTGCAAAAGTATGTTATAATGTAGCGAATTCAACATTTAGAATACCTTCTAGTTTTTATTATAATCCATTAGTTGTGCTTGATAAAATCAATGAAGGCAATTATTTGGTCCGTCCGTGTTAAGAAATCAGTCCTGAGCGACAGTCCTAAAGAATTTATCACTTTTCTCCACACGAATGCAAAATATGTGTCTTCTCTACCTGAGCAGTTAGAAAACGTCTCTGTTTCCGAGCCGAGCAAGATATTTTGGCTCGAAATTCGCAATATCTCGGAGCCATTACACAGAAACTATTGTTGCACGATCTTATCGAAATGTATGCAGTATGCTTTGAGATGCAGATCCGGACGTTATCTTCTTTAGTACGTGGTTCAAACGGCGTCTCGGTCGGCACCACTGAAATCCCGGAAGGATTGCGAAGTCTCTCATTTCGGAATCCTTGCCAGCTTAAAACTTCTGAGTCGGTTCTAACATTGTACGAAACTTTGAGCGCTCGTAGAGTTGAGTTTCAACTTTTATAAGCTCGTCGAGTTTGGATTGACACTTTATATATGAACGTAATGGACGTTTCAAGGAATATATTGGCTGAAGTCTTGGAAATGGACTTTGTTGAAACGGGAGTAAAATTATGCAGAGAATTCAGTTTATAGGATTTCCAATGTTGAAGTTCCACATTATCAAGGGAAAATCGAGGCGATTTATTGTTGGGGTAAAAACTAGCATATGGCTGAATAAGATGAAAAATTGATAAAATGGTCAAGGCTCTACAGGGAGGAAATAAGGAGACTAGACAACCAACACGAAGAATTGGTATTTTCATGCTACGAAAAAGTGGAAGGGAAAGATATGTTGTTCCTTACTTTCCTGGATATGAAGGCAGATTTTTTGATAGTGAAAGTTACAATTCCAAAAGCTGTACTGCTCTGTTCCTATGGTGGTGTTATTTTGTTTCGATGATGTTCTTTCCAAGCAAAACTACTTCTTTGTACATATACATTTGACTGGCAAAACATGGCTATTATTTTCATAGACGATGTGGTCTCATCAGAATAAATAAGCTTCACATAACTTAAAATTCTTCTTTGTTGTGACTTCAAACTGGTGATCGGTCTGAAGGGGAAGTTGACTTATGAATCATCAATAATCGGGAAAAGTGAAGTTTGTGGTCATTGAACATTCTTCTTCTAAAGAAGATTTCTAAGGATTTTCCATAAACAACCTCTTCTATGCTACCGTATAAAAATATTACTAGTTTTTGTCCATCAATATTTCATTCCATATCTTCAATAATAAAATGAATATTCAGTAAAATATCCGGCATCATATATACTCATGCTTCCAGACATTTTCCTTCGAGACACAAACAGTGGAAAAACAAAATTTATCTCCGTTTCATTGCACATTATAGGGAGATATAATTCTAGAGATAAGTTATACTGCAATTGTAAAAGTCATTTGGCCAGCAATGGCGGCTATGGCATGATGCATGGCTCTTTTTTAGTCTTTATACACACAGGGAATTCGTGCGTATTTATTAACAAAGCATCGTCTGTCGTCGCGACGCTTCTAGTAAAAAGTAGAGCTGGTGATATCGCGATGGAAATCACACTTATGACTGTATAATTAATGCTGGCATGTATTACAGTGTAGGCTTACAATATCGTGTTCGGTGGGACAGTTGAGGATAGAAAAGAAAATTTATGAATATCTTATTGTAGAACAAGTCAACATGTCTCAAGTTTTTTGTTCAATAGATTCTTAATCAAATTATCAAATACTGACGATGGGTTGCAGAGCGTATATGCCTACATGTTTTTCTACTTGCAACCTTAAATTCCAAAATGATTGACTAGGTACAATATAACCAACTTGATATCTACAGCTTGTCAAATATAGGAAGAGGTTTGAGAATTTCTGACCTCTCTCTCTCTCTCTTTCGCTAGTACCGTACAATCTAAAGAGAG
>WOGR01006560.1:330-12662 GCA_015342045.1 Leptinotarsa lineolata
GGGGGTGGGGGTGGGCCAGGGGGTTGTCCTGAAGCCAGGGGGGGCTTGGGGGTGACTTCATGGCGGGGCCAGTCCTTCCCACTTATTACCCAGATGAGCAGCAGGCTAACCAGACAACAACCTAAGGCTGTACCTTGGCCGAATATGGGACCCGAAATCCCTGGGGCCCAGGTCTGGGAGGCCAGAAGGCGGTTACCGCGAGTAGGGTTGGGAAACGACGGGAGCGGTGAACGCAGGCACGTTTCCCCCACACCCAACCCTACTTCAGGATATGTCGCCCGAAACGTGGGGCTAGAGCACGAGAGCGTGCCAAAGGAAGCCGAAGGTCTAACTCGAACTCTAAAAGGAGTGAAAATGGCGGTACGACGGGTTGTGAGCGATCCCGCGAAATGCAAAAACTCTCTGGCGCCTAACACCAATGATTTTGAATAACAATACTGGGCGAGTACTGATGATGTACTAAATGTACAAAACGTGTAGAGGGCAGGATTTTCTGAAAGGAGAGGGTGCATGATAGGCGGAGAGGGTGCACAGAATCTGCAACTTTCATGGCCTGACGCACGAGTGCCACTGCAGCAGGCAGCAGCACACCCACTGACGGAAACGGTCGAGGCAGAGAAGCCTCATGATAAACTGGAAGAACTGTTCACCAGATTGATGACAGTCCTTGAGCACCGACAAGAGCATCAGAGAGGCTCGGAATGCGATTCCCAGATAGGGAAGAAGGTGAAGATATCCTGTCCAACATTCAGCGGCTTGGATCAAGAGGATCCCTTTGAATTCTGCCGAAAGGCAGAGGAGCAGTTGACGGCCTCACAATGGCTGAAGGGTGCGGCAGCGGCGTGGTTCACGCCATATAAGAATATGACCCTTGATTGGGCATTTTTCACAAATCGCCTACAAGAGCGATTTGATAATGAACTCCTAGTGAGTCCGTTGGAAAGCAGCTTGTACGGGGTTGAACAGCAGAAAGGTGAACCCATTAACAACTCCATCCTACACAAGCTCGGGTTGGCTAGGAGGCTATACCCAAAGATGGAAGAGAAGAGGATAGTACATCGGATCATGAATAGAATGTGTGCATGAGTGAAAGTTCACTTGCCACTGCACACCTTCACCAGCATTGAGGAGCTGACCCAGAAAGCAGTAGCTGTGGAGTCACTACTGAGAGGCAGCAACACTAACCCAACCAGTGGCACATACCGACGAAACCACCATGAGGATGGAGAACCTAGTGGTGGCAACGGGGGAAACCATAATAAAGGTGGTCACAGAGTGGAACCGCCTAAGCCCAGCCATCAAAGGCAGGAGCCAATAGGGGCTAGCTCTGGACAGCGAGGCGACGCTAGACCCCAACCAAGACAGGACACAGCCCGTGGGTTTGTGTCAAAGGAGGGATGGTACCAGCCGCACCAGAGATCCGTTGCACAAGAGCAACGGAAGAAAGCGGACTAGCGACGTGATGATAGGCCAGTAGGGGGCAGGACAGCACTTTCATCAAGGTGCTTTAACTGCAACCGGCCCCACTGGGCGAAGGACTGCCCGAAGCAGCAAAAGGAAGCTGCTAGCAGTCAAGGGAGGAGCTACCAGCCTAAGGCAAAGCCGGACGGTAGCCCCACAGCGCGGGTGGTCGGGGTGACCAAGCCACGCGACGAAAAAGAAGACTAGAAGCAGCCGTCGGGAAACTCACAAGGGGGTCACAAGAGGGCTCTCGGAGGAGGTTCACCGTCGAAGGACAGGCAGTGAATTCACTGTCCGTCAGCAAGCGAGTGCGTCCAGAGGGACGTACATCGCCGCGAAAAGGTAGTCCAGTCGCCGGCAGGCGTTAAACGCGAAACCCAGAATAGGTCCATGGGACTTAGTTCTGGTGGATCAGGTGGCCAGAATCAGAGGAGGTCAACGGGACTGGAATATGGAAGGTCAGGTAGCCCTACATCGAAAGGTTCAATAGGACTCAGGTCTGAAGAGTCAGTAGGCCACACCGTTAGGGAAAGCCAGACTGAGTCAAGGGGGCTCAATTCTGGTAGACCAGCTCACAGCGCAGAAGCTAAAGGAGGGCAGGACAGGTTGGGGGAACCTGTGCCTGTCTCGCAAGAATCCCAAGAGGAGAAGAAGAAGGAACAACGCAAAACGGATGGAATTTGTGTTGTGGAGGGAGAGTTGGTGGAAGAGGAGGCACCTCAACCACAACGAAGCGGCGAAACAGTACCAGAAGCAAACTTGGAGAAAATAGTTTGTCGTATCGGATAGGCAAACGAGATGTTAAGAGGTATGTACTCGAAAAGACAACTAGTTGTCTTGGACAGGATGAATTCCTGCATAGGCATACCTCGAACCAGGAAAAGAGCTCTTCCAGAAAGGAAGAACAGCTTCACGGCTGTGCTCCCAACCTGTAGACATCCAGAAGCGATTGTGGAGCGAAACCAACGGGAGTCGAGGGAACGTGAGTCGACGTGTGTCACAGGCGCCTTCAGCGTGCCCAGGATGGGCACATATGCTGTACGTGCGACTGGTAGTCGACGTCAAGCGGGCTTAGGTCTGGTCTATCAGCGAGTAGCGGACGCTGGGGAAATCCTGTGTGATGGAAACCTTCAGTCAACGAATCAGCGAGCAGCGGACGCCGGGGGAACCCTGTGTGATGAAGACCCTCCGCGAGTAGCAGATGTTGGGGGAATCCTGTTTGATGGAGACCCTCGACCAACCATGGAAGCCGAATCCAGTTACGCGCAAACCCCGAGAGGTCCCTGACCGGCCGACAAGGGGGAGACATATCAGCGGGCGGAAGTAGCGGCCAGGCAAACCCTGGAAGGTCCCTGCCTCGCCATAGCAACGGATGCCTACGACCAGACGGAAACAGAAGCCAGGCAAACCCTGAAGGGTCCCTGCTTTGCCCAAACTGTGGAAGCCACCAGAAAGACTGAAATTGAGGCCGAGCATACCCAGAGGGGTTCCTGCTCCGCCCGGACACCGGAAGCCAACCAAAGACCTGAAGAAGTTTGTTTCGACAGATCCGCTGGGTGGCGGATATCGGCGAACATACACCAAAGCCCGCCAGTAGTTCCCGATGAAACCTATCCCGAAGGGTAGTAGCAAAATGGTTGCGGATGTATATCGAAAAGGGTTGAAGATTGATGCACCGGTTGTCCAATCAAACCCGAAGGAGCTGATGAAGCGACAGTCGAAGTATGTTACAGGCATACCCGGCGTATCCAGAAGGGGTACAGAAGCCGGGTGTGTGGCTAGTAGTCGTAACCAGAGGAAGGAACCTTTGGTTGAGCCACAGAAAAGTGGACATTTGCGGCGAACGCGTGCCGAGGCTGGCCAATCCTGATAGGGAGTAGCAACGCAATCGGTGATGCGCATCGAAGATTGCCCAGAATTGATGTAAAAATTGGAGATCAATGGCTCAGAGCACTAGTGGACAGTGGCAGTTCGCTGAATCTTTCTCGCCGATTTGCGCTGTCAGACACTTATAGCGTAGAGTCGGATCGTGGAACATCCTTCCAACTGGCCTGTTCCGGAGTAGACTCGTCGAGTACGGGAACGGCCGAGGTCGTAGTACTCATAGAGGGCGTGCCCTATGACGTTACGGTGCATGTTGTCGAAGACCTCGTGGAAGATCTGCTACTAGGATTCTCTTGGCTGACAGCGCACGACGCGATGGTCGACTTCTCGCAAAGAACGATTTATGTCGGCAGGAAGCTTAGGCAGATTATCTTCTGGTCGGAGGCGGGGTGCCTACTACCAGAGAAGTACCCAGTTCCCGAGGTAGCTCTTGAGCAATTGCCTGATAAGAAGGCAGAAGAGTTCCAGGATCTTTTGGAAGAGTTTGCGGACGTTTTCTACGAATCGCCGCGACTGCCAATCACGAAATCAGGAGAGCATCAGATTAGGCTGAAGGACGAAACGCCGTTTAGAATACGGCCCTACCAAGTAAGCGACGAGAAGAAGCTGTTGATTCAAGAGGAGGTGGACAAGATGCTTGCAGCCGGAGTAATTAGCAGAAGTTATTCGCCATACCAGAGTCCTGTAGTAATAATGACGAAGAAGGATAGCACTGCAAGATTTTGTGTGGACTATAGGAGGTTGAACAGCCAGACGATTCCAGAAGCATTAGTGCTAACATCCATGAGACGATTAAGGAGCTAGGACAGGCGAGTGTGTTCACCAGCCTAGATTTGAAATCGTGATATTGGCAGGTGCCAATGGAAGAACGTTCAAGGCCATATACAGCGTTTGCGACTCCCGAGGGAGGCTGTTATATGTACAATTCGATGCCTTTCGGACTATGTAATGCACCAGGATCGTTCCAACGTGGACCGGTTCGTGAAGGTGTACCTGGACGATATCATTCATTCAGCTACCGAAGAAGAGAACCTGTACCACGTGAGATTGGTATTGGAAACGTTCAGGGCATATGGGCTATGGTGTAGTCCAGCAAAGTGCCACTTTGCACAACGGTAGCTGGAATACTTGGGACATGTCATTACCGAAGAGGAAAATCGGCCGATGGAAAAACACGTCCTGTCAATTCGGGATTATCCAAAACCGAAGAACTTGAAGACTCGCGGAGCTGGAAGGGGCTCTAACGGACCTAATGCAGAAGAAGAGCTTGAAGAATGGCAAGATGCAGTGGACTGCAGCCGCCGAAGAAGCCTTCATAAAAATCAAGGAAGCCATTTCGGAACCGATTGTGTCAGCACGCCCCGACATATCATTGCCATTCAAGCTGCAGATAGACGCCTCAGGAGTGGGAATTTCGCACTCCGTAGGGAGTGCGAAGAGTGATCAGCCATGCCAGCGTGAAACTGAAGGGGGCTGAGTTAAACTACCATGTCAACGAAGCAGAATGCTTAGTGATCGTGAGGGCCATTAAACGTTATAGGCATTACATGGAGGATAGGCCTTTCGTTTTGAAGACTGACTCTAAGGCTCTAACTTGGCTGGACAAATTTAAGGTCACTAAGGCAAAACTGACTCGATGGGCCCTGTCACTACAGGAGTATTCATTCACCGTGGCGCATGTCCCGCGGAAAGAGAATCAGCTGGCTGACTATCTTTCGTGACACCCAGGAGGCGAGCACGATGAGGATGTGGATGCTGACGTAGAACGAATGGGGTTGCCACCGATATTGCAACAAGAGGAATATCGAACATGTGTTTACCCCTGTATATCATCAACAGGCGAATCCTGTTGAAAAAGAGTGCAGGAGGTGGAGAAAGTCTCACGAGGAAGACTAATTGGACAGCCGGAGCAGCAGTGGGAGAGTCATATCCCCACCATGCTGTATTGCCTGAGGAACCGCAAGAATGCGGCCACATGAGAAACACCGGCAAACCTACTGTTAGGCTATACTCCACCAGGAGATCGAAGTATGCCAAACCGAAGAGGATCCCTACCAGTGCAACTCGCAGCCAGAGCTGAGAGACTCGAAGGGGTGAGACGTAGACAGGGAGTCTACCAAAGGAAAATATTTCCAGATAAGGAAAAGGAACCTCCCAGACGGTACCAAGTTGGAGACGAGGTACTGCTCAGAAACTTCGTGGGAGGTAACTTCGCACCGACCCTCACAGGGCCACACAAGGTGATCCGGATCGCAGGTACGGACACATGCGAGATAACACGAGGAGGCGTAGACCGACTGATTCATCTGGACGATATCCGGAATCATGTCAAGTTCTTGCACTTATGCAAGATGTGCGCGTCGAGGAAGAGGAGGAAGTCCCGCCACCGGAAGAGATGGTCGATCAAGACGCGGCACAGGAGGAAAAACCACCAAGAGAGCCCAAGAGGAACGAAATCCTGAAGAAGCTCCAAGGGATGAGAAAAGTGGCACCCAGAGACCCACCGGTACCCCCTTGGAAACAGCAGGACGTCGCGATCTATACGTGGGACCCGAAGGTGAAGGAAAGGGTGAAGCGTCTTGATAGGACTGGGAAGGTCAGCCTGCAGCTCGCTAAGGAGTTGGTGATAGCCGCAAAGGGGCGAACCTGCCACCGTTTTGTCAAGGGCGCCGACACGTCCTCGGCGGAAGATCGTTAACCACCTGTAGGATCAGAAGAAGGGGAAGCAGCGAGGAGAACCTATCCAGAAAGGAACCCCAATAGGATGGCGGAATCCAAAGGAAGGGAACCTCAACAGAGAGAGAGAGTGCGGATTTGCAGGAGGGGCCTGCAAAGATGTCCGAGGGTGATCGCCGATTCACGGGTGAACGTCGTGTCAGAGACCGACGGAGATCCCGAATCGTTACACTCGGGTCTAGTAGCGCGCATCGCGGACAGAGTCCTGCTACGTTGAGGAATGACCTGCAGAAGGTGTACCCTGCAGCAACAGAGGAGGGCAACAGTGATAGCAATGATGAAGACGATGCACCTAGGGTGATAGTGACCAGAGCCCTGGTACACTAGAACCCTGTAAGCGGAACAAGGACTTTCCTTATAGAGCCGGGGCGGCGTGTTGCAAGATTAGTAGTACTCGTTTATTTTAAATAGGGAAAAGGTTGATTTTATGGAAAATGGCTTTTTCAGTTATTTAGCTAGGGAAATCAAGCTTTCTTCAAACGTAAATTTCAGGCAGAAGGGCTAGGAATATTGAGAAAGTTTATTAAATTTTTTGATTCAGCACAGTGAACTGTACTCAAAAATATAGAAAAGTTTTTTTGAGAAACTTCGTGTTCCCGAAGACTCTCGAGTGTGCCCGAACTTTGTTAACCAAAAGCCGCACACCAGGGGAACCACCGCGGACAATTTAGCGATAGGGGATTGGTCGAAGAAAATGCGAAGGTTGTTCGGGGAATCACCTAGCGTTGGAGCTGAAGGTCGCTGATTGGAAGGAGAGAATTTGTCTCTTTTGTATGAGTTGATTCATAGTCTGTGTCTTCCTGAAGGTCCAGAAGAGAAAAAGTACGAGGAACTAGTAGAACTGTGTGACAAACATTTCAAGTCTACAGTCAGTGCTTTTGCGGCAAGATTTAAATTTTATGGTGCCATCAAAAGTAAAGTTGAAATAGTTCAGCAGTGGACAGCGAGATTAGGATGTTCAGTTGGAAAGTGTGCTTTTGGAACCGAGCTAAATGTAGTCTCACGTGACCAATTTATCATGGGACTTGACGACCCATTGATAATGCAGAAAATTTTCGAGAAAAAAATCACAGTCGCCTTCGACAAGGTCATAGAAATAGCGAGCTGCCAAGTTGAAAAACCGGTGATAAAAAACAGCCTACAAGTGAAGGAAGAAGTTTTTTATCAGCACATGGGTCAACGGAATCCACAACATCGAAATCGTTAGAGCTTTGACAAGCCAGGTCAAGTAGCGCAGAACCGGACATCTTCAACCGGCAGAGGAAGTTCGACGAGAAACATGGCAACAAGGAGTCAGATATCGTATGACGGGTCGACGCCTTCGACATCTGTCAGCTGTTCTGTCTGTGGCAAACAGAATCATACAAAAGATAAGTTCAAAGGTCATTTATCAAAAATGTGGAGACAGAGGAATAATTTTTTGCGAAATGATGCGAATGGTTCAGAATTAGATGTAAGTGAGGCATTAGAATCAATGTTTACTATAACCTCACAACCAGAACAATATGATCCAATTCCTTTGAAAGTTTCAATTGATGACAGGGTATTTTTGTTTAAACTGGATACAGGGGCCTCAGTTTCAGTGGTTTCCAATGAATTTTGGCAAAAATATCTGAACCGGTTCATGTTAAACTCTAGAAATAAAACTTTGTCTAGTTATGATGGATCTACTATAAAGCCAATAGGTTATATCTGTGCGAATATTACTTATAAGAAAATCACCAATTCTATTCAATTGTTTATCATTGACCAAGGCGGATCACCACTGTTGGGTCGAGAGTTTTTTAATTTATTTAGGCTTCCACTTATTAATATGAATGAGGCGTACTTGAATAAATTTGACAGTGGAAATATATATAAAAAAAGTACTTGTAAAAAATAAAACAGTACTTGTAAAAAAAATCTCCAGTCTTTTTTTCTTCCTTAGGTTATTATAACGGTGGCACCATACATTTGGAGTTGAAAGAAGGAGCACAGCCAAAGTTTTTCAAGCATCGACCTTTGCCTTTTGCGATGCGTGAAGGTGTTGAAAAGAAAATGAAGCGACTTTTGGATGAAGGTATTCTGAGTCCAGTATCACACAGCGATTGGGCATCATCCATCGTTCCGGTAGTTAAAAACGGCGGAGGAATCAGAATATGTGGTAATTTTAAGATTACCTTCAACCCAGTCCTACATGTTGACAAGTATCCACTTCCACGAATTGATGAATTATTTTGTAAGTTACAAGGCGGATTGACTCATCGAATACTTATCAACAAGTTGAACTTGATGCTGAATCTAGATTGTTAACAACAATAAGTACTCATAAGGGGTTATTTGTTTATAATAGGTTACCTTTTGGAATTTCCAACGCTCTGGCTATTTTTCAGGCAATAATTGAAAAACATTAGCTGGTTTAGAGGGAGTAACTTGTTTTCTTGATGACATTGTGATAACCTTCGATAAATTTATTGAAGGAAAATGTAGAATATCATAATGTTTGGCATCCTCGCCAGTGCTAGTTCACTATGATCCAGATCTGCCTGTTATTTTAACTGTGGATAGTTCATTTCATGGTATTGGTGCAGTTATTTTACATCGTTATCCTGATAACGGAGAACGGCCAATAGCATATGCTTCTAAAACTTTGACTTAAAATCAACAAAACTACTCACAGGTAGAAAAAAAAAGGTTTGGCAATAATAGTGGGAGAGAAGAAATTTTTTCAGTATTTATATGGTAGGAAATTTCTTATTGGACTGATGCTAAATGTCTTCTAACTATATTTGAAAATAACAAGGGGTTGCCTTTTTTAGCTGCACACAGATTGCAGTTATAGTTATACTCAGGAGGTTGAATATGTATAATCGTTGAATTTTCCAAAGAAAAGTGTGGAATATTTTCCTAAGTTCAAGAAGACGTGAAAACATGGCATGGGTGGTATTGAAATATAAAGTATGAGTGAGTGCAGGTTAAATGTTGTTGTTGAGGAAATACGTTGAATACGCAAATAAACTATTCAAATTAGAGTTCAGTTACTTTCTCAATTTCACAATTTAAAGAAACCACAGAAGTGAATTCGTGGACCATTGTATCTCGAGTTATTTTCAGAGCCCAAACGAGATAATAGCGGAATAGGAGCGATGGAAAGTGGAATTTGAAAGAAATTCTAATTGGAGAAACCCCGGTTGCAGTTTTTTGGCGGAATTTGTTGGAGCTTGGTGATCTAGTGGAATCTTTGGTTACCCCAGGACCTATTGGAGATTACAGAGATGCAGATTACAATTTTTAAGGGAATTTGATAGCGCTAATTTCGATTCTCTACTGTTCAGGTTCCTGCTGGATTCGTCGCCGGAAGTAAGCGTCTCCCAAAATCCTGCAAAGGAAGAGCAGGTCCTCACTAAAGTTTCCCACTTCCAGGTACCGATCACCTAGCGGTGTTAAACGAGCAGGTATATAGAAATTAAAGCGGGGAGGTCGAGACATCATTAGATCAGTCCTTCGGACTATCGACTCAACGTTAGCGTTGGGACCTTCCAGGACATCGAAACCTATCTTCCAAATCCTGCGAGCGGTCCTCATCCTAGAGTGTAGCTCAACCGTTAGGCTTTTTATTCCCAATCACTAGCTCAGTTCACCCTGTAGGCCTTGGTTAGGAGATTAATTTCGTGAACAAGGGTGAACTTGAAAATTAGAATAACCGTGAATCCTACCCTCTGTCTCTTTCCAAGCCAGAGTCATCTTGGGGGAACTTTGCCAACCGAAATGCAGACTAGAGCAAGACAAGCGCGAACGCAGCTTGCAAGTGATGCGACAGTGCCAAATCGCGAGGCCAACCACTTCGGCCAATCAACTCTATATTCAGACAATATTAGTCGCCTGAGTGCGACTTCTACAGAACGACGCGGAATCCTCCTGGAATTTGTGTTCACAGGACACAATATTCCGCGAACATCAGCGGAGACGGCTAGTCTGAGGCTGTCTTCTGCAAGACGAATCTCTTCAGAGAACGAGGACATCAGTGCCTGACCCCTGGTTGTAGAGCGATACACCCCTGGCACTTTCGATTCGCCTGCAAGACGGGTAGATAGAGTCCCCGAAACGCCTCAAAGGACACAGTCCTCAACACGCGGTAATGCACCGGAATTTAATTTTGTTCTAAACCGAATTAGGGCATCTAAAACACCGGAGAAACGACGCATGGACATCTTCCAGGAAGAAACCCACTTCAGAGAAAGTCAGGAGACGTTGTTCGCTGAGCATGGACGTCGTCTTCAAGAAGAAGCGACCTCCAGGACACAGAGCGAACCAAAGGGGAGCCTTCGCCAAATTCTCGGTATACGTGCTCAAACGCTTATACCGAGATCGGCCACCGAACCGAGAAGGCAAATGGACAATTATGCGGAGAAAGCTGAAATTTTCAACCGGAACAACCAACCGATCGTGAGCCTATTTGGCACATAGAGGAGTTGATTCCTATTTATGTGGGAACTCCTCAAGTCAGGATACACAGGGAGTACAGCCATCCTGTGCCACAAGCGGTACGAGAGGTACCCAAGCCATTGTCGATCCCGACAACGAGTTCATGCCAGAGCAGCGATGGACAGCATCGTCGAAAGGCCGGACAGGACTTTCGAAACATCAGCCAGGACCTTCGAAATGTCGGACAGGACCTCCGACATGAAGGGCAGAACTTTCGAAACACCGGACAGGAGTTTCGAAACACGGAATATTGGGATACTGTATATGAAGAAGGGCAGGTCGTCCGGCGCCAAGCGCCGAGATGCCCCCAGGAGGCGGACATCAGGCGTCCCTGGAAGGAGACGGACACATTGCGCACAGGCGCGCAGCGAGTCCAGAACGTGCACGGAACTGGCGCCCTAGCGGAAGAGCTAAGGGGTGGAGGTAAGCCAGGGGGTTGCCTTGAAACCAGAGAGGGCTTGGGGGGACTTCATGGCGGGGCCAATCCTTCCCAACTACTGCCCAGATGTGCAGCAGGCTAGCCAGACAAAACAACCTAACGCTGTACCCAGGCCGAATATGGGGCCCGAAATCTCTGGAACCCAGGTCTGGGAGGCCCGGAGGCCGTTACAGCGAGAAGCAGTGTAAAATTGAAACACGAAACTGTTTTTGTTCAATTGTTTTGAAAATAACAAAAAGTAGTGTCACTCTTAGCACAATAACTCACAAACTTATGAGTGGAAAATCACGAACATTCAACAGCTTTCTTTTGAAGGTTAGTAATAACTGAAAAAGCGGTGAATGCGATAAGATTAGCGCCATCTCTGTGTTAGGCCAGAGAATTTTCAGCCTATGTAGTAACTATTTGAAACCTCACAAAGAGAGAAGTAAAAGATGATATAAATCCGAGTTCTAGTCTACGCATCTTGATCCATCAACCGAATGACGTCTATTGGCAATTACATCGAAAGTAACACCGGATAAAACGTCACCACTCGGTAATGAGAAAGTTCTCGGATTCGCAAAAAACCCCTCGCGAATGTGTGTTCGCCTTGGGCGAGCTGGTTTTATTTTAAAAAACAAATTAGTGGCATAACAGGCAGAGGCCATAAAGTGGAATTATTACTTCGGCCATTCATCACCGCTGACTTTTAGGGCGATTCGACTTCCACAAAAACCTTATTGCAATTTCATTCTCGGGAACCTTTCGATGACTTAAACTGCCATAAATGCCGCTCACCGCTCTTACGCAGACTCGCAGTAAAAATTCGTTTCGCTGGGGACCATCTACGGGGAGATGCACTCCCAAGCACGGTACTTCATAATTCCTCTTTCAAAGTATAGTCCCGGTAACTGATATTGTGCGCTCTTGAAGAGTGTCGGCTTTATCAAAGGTCATAAAAAACAATAAAGAAAAATGGACCGCCTGCCAGCTAGTCTACGTGGACTCTAGAATTGTTACCAACCGAGTTTTATGATTGGCTGAAGAGTCGCAAAATTAAATTTGAAATTATGTAACAGTGACGAATGAAAATCGGTGAATGCGAGTATGGTTATCGTCCGTCGTGTCAGGAATTTTCAGTTCAGCCTCTGATCGCGATTTGAGTATTCGAATTCGGTATTGGCTCAGTTATAATTGCTTGAAATTTTTGTTATCTGTTCAAATTGTGGCGTCCTATACCCAACATCCCCAAAAGTTGAATGTCTGGTCCAGAAAATTAGGCAATCATATTATAGGTCCCATTTTCATTGATGGAAATTTAACCGGTGATTCTTATTTACCACTTCTCGAAGAGGCAATACAACCT